>JBAGKK010493606.1:0-15513 GCA_037177015.1 Euceroptres primus
CACAACACGTCCTGTATTTCCCTCTTCATAGAGAATCCTCCAGTCGTCCTGAATCCTCCTACCTTTATCCAGAGTTTCCTCTTCTCTCTTTCCTCCGTTTCCCACACCAACTCGTTTTTGGATAGCGCATCTGGCATTTCCGAAATGAGATCGTCTTCCTTCTCGATATCCAAGCTGCTACTGGACTCTTTTAAGTCGTTTCTCAAGTCCGAGTGACTCTCGGAGTTCCTCCTCATTTCTCGATGAATCTGTACAGTCGTCTTCTGTTTTTTGCTGGGTTGAACTCCACTTGTTTGTAATCCACCCCCTTCACCTTGCTTTTCCTTCCTGATCTTGCTTTCCAAGTTTTCTACATTATTCTCCAGCTCCCGAATTCTCTCTTTCAGCTTAGAGTTCTCCTCCTCCCACTTAATCTCTCTGTCTCTCGCTCTGATAACCGCTGACACTGCTGCTTCCTCCCTCGTAACTCTCTCCTCTTCTTTCTCAGAAAGTTGAGTATCCCTGTCCAAATTTTTCACTATTTCACTTAGTTCCCTCTTGACTTTATTTTCCCACCATGCGTCTAAAATTCTGATCAAATTTTCTTCCAATTCCCCTTCTTTATTAGCGAATGTTTTCCTCACTTCGGACTCAATCTCACTACACTTTTCTCCACCACTTTTCCCCAAATCTCTTTCTAGCTCCCCCGGTTGCCCATTCTTGTGAACATTCAATTCTTGTTCAACTGATACACCATTCCCCTCTTCTGTGAGCCCAATACCTTCATTCTCCACTGGAGAAAAAGAAGAAGATCTCCTCATTTTAGCACTTTTTTTGAAAATTAAACTCTCCTCATTAGCCTCTTTCCTCATGTCTAGCTTCTTAGTAAAGAATTTTTCTAAGTTTCCCTCCGTTTTGCTGGCGAGATCTAGCTTAGACGGTCTGCCTCTTCTCCTCTTTATGTCCGGTGCAATTTCCCCATTTTGAATCTGGCGGGTAGAGGTGGGCGTCGCCGGTGGCTCCATTTGAATGCTGGAAGTCGGAACACTTCCCGCGCAAATGCTTCCCTCCAACCTAACCTCTCCATTCTCCATGACTTTTTCGTTCAATTATCACACTTATCACCAAACCAAAAACTCAGATAACACTTCCACATAGACTAATCCGGATCCTCTGTCGCTATCGAAAGCATTTGCCAAAGCATGACCCTTCCAACCCTTCTGAATTGTAAAATAATGTACGAGCCTTCGCGCGACGCACTACTTTTTTATACGGTCGAAACTCGAGCTTGAAATATATTTTACAACATTGATAGTTTAGTTGATAGTTAAATCATTCAAAATTGTACAATTTCGAATTAAAATCGTTCTAAATAATACAATTTTACATTTTAAATCGTTCCAAATAGTAAAATTTCACATTTAAATCGTTCAGAATAGTAAAATTTTAAATTTAAATCGTTCAAAATAGTAGGCAATTTCAAATTAAAAGATCCCAACATTGAACAATTTTTAATTCGAAACGTTCAAAAGCGCTCCAAATACAATTCAGTATTTCACTGAACTTTTCAATTTTGAAGGCATTTAATTTGAAAATTTTCACATTTAAAAATTTTATTGCTTTATTTGGAATGTATCGAGTTTTGATAGCAATAAAATTAAAATTGTTTAACTGTATATGTTGAAGAATTCAATTTTAAACTTAAAACTTTAAAGATTCTCAAACCCTTGAATTAAAAATATTGTACAGTATAGAAGGTTTCTAATTTTATATTGTGCAATTTTAAGCATTTAAAATTCAAAATTATTTAGTTTTCAAACGCTCGGAGTTTGAAAATTAATTTTAAATGAAAAAAGTTTCAATTTAGAATGCTTGGTAGTGACATTTTTTTAAGTTAAACGATCTAAAAATAAAATCTCTGTACTTTTTTGGTCTTCTATTTTGAAAGCGTTTAATTTCAAATGCCTGTCATTTTCAAATTTAGAAATTATTGTCGTTTTACATTGAAATTTATATATTATCGTCGTTTCACTTTGTAGACTATAGATTTTAAAACAGTCTAAAATATTTTAGAGAATTTTTACAGATTTCAGATTAATTTTGAAGATTCTAAAGAATTTTTGAAAATTTCGGTAATATTTTTTAGACTTTGGAGGATTCTACAAAATTCTGTAGAAAATTCTAGAAGGTTACGAAAGTATTCAGATAATTTTAGAAGATTCTAGAAATATGTTGTAGAATATTGAAGAATTTTGGAATATTAGTTTAAAGGCCGAGGATATTGTAACAAAATTTTTCGTACAACTAGCATACGAGGTAAAATAAGAAAACATTTATATGCTTTAAGGGTATGTAACATATGATGACGTCACAAATTACCAACCGATTTTTTATTTACATTCAGCGAGTTTATTAAGAGAGAAATGCAAATATAATGCTGAGATTTTAGGAAATGATAAAGAATATATTTAGCCGTCGATGTCTGGTGCGTTTCAGTTTTTATTTCGAAAGAAAAAATTTATTTAAAAATATTTTTTTTCAAAATAAAAATTGAAACGCACCAAATATCGATTCCTTGATATATTCCTTATTATTTCCTCAAATTTTAGCATTATATTTGCATTTCTCTCTTAATAAACCCGCTGAATATAAATAAAAAATCGGTCAGTAATTCGTGACATCATTATGTATCAAATACCCTTAAAGTTAGAAAAAAACTATGCTTTTAATTCGAAAAGAAATCCAAATTAGTGAATAATAATTTTAAAGAAATTTAATTTACTCACTATTTTAAAGCATTTTCAATTAAAAATTTCCAAGTATACTTTGAAAATTAAAAATTCAACTTCTAATACGAAGTATAATGTTTTCCAGTAGTAAAAGCCGCAAATAGTCAGACATTGGCGTGACTGACTCACAAGAATTTTTTTCTCTGAAAGTTGGACGAAATAATTATGTCTCGTTATTTTAGCAATGAGTGCCAGAAACTTTAGTAACTTTAAAATTCCCTGACGAAAGTAATGAAGGTTCTATATTTTCCATATATTTCATTCTTATTTTTACTCTAATTAAACTCATAGGCTTTGCAGAATCTGAAATATCTAAATTAAAATTATCTTCCGTATCATCTTAAAATGCCATAAAATAAGTAAAGAAATAGAAATAGAGTTGTAACTTTATACTTCGGAAAGAATTTCTTAGAGACGATCGTAAAAAGTAAATTAGCTTCCACAAAGTTTCTCAAGGGTGAAATTGGCCTATTCTTATTTTTACTCTAATTAAAGTCATAAGCTTTGTAATTCTCCCTGCAGTCTTCACTTAAGAGAAGAAAAAAATAAGATAAATTAAAAACGATGAAAAGAACATGTGAGATTTCACAGAAAAAACTAAAGGTAAAAATTGTTGCAGGTAATTTTTTAGAGAGATAAATTTTTATTCAGACAACTTCACGTCTTTCAAAATACATGTGTTGTTGCGGAAAAACAAAAGAAAATTTAACCGATTTTTGGGTAAAATTTATTCTGTGAAGGTAATTTTTGTTGCAGGTAATTTTTACCCCGGAAAAAAGGTAAAATGTATCCTTTGTTTTTTCTGTGTTGTGGAAGATTTACCAGAGTTATTTAAAGAATTGCAAAATTCCGTCCCTCAAATAAAGCTTTCGCAGAATTTAAAACTTAAACAAGAATCAAGGATTTACTTGAATTTCAAGAATTCTTCTCTTGAGCGGACGGGAATTGTCTTGAAAAAGAATAATGTCCCTTTGACGACAGACTCAACATCTTGAACTAAAGAGGACGATTGTTCTCTCACAATACGATTCGCTTGGCCACGATTGTTGACTCTCGAGAATGTAAATCTTTACCATATATTTGAAATCTTCAAAAAAAGCTCAAAAAGAAATTATTTTATCAGAAGAAAATTTTATAATATTTATACGTGTATAAAAGAAATTATTTTATCAGAAGAAAATGTTATAATATTTATACGTGTTGTATTTTAATTGTCTAAAAAATTGAAGGATACTTTTCAAATTGGAAGTAAGATCAAATTTGAAAGCAGAACCAAGTTTACATGCTTCTAATTTGTAAACATAATGAAAGTATGTAAATCTAAATGTTTTTTGACAAGAAAAGCATGTGTAAATTTAAAAGCAAAATCCAATTCCAGATGGCTGAAATGACAAGAAAAATATCTCCTAATTCAGAGGACTTTATGAACGACAGTTTTCGCTCAACTTCCGTTTTGGTTCGGCAACAAGAAAAACTTCCCAACCGGATTTCCCGCAGAAACGAGTCACCAGGAAGGATTGGAGGGAGAAAAATAGAGAGAAAGAGAAAAAAATACTCGAACAGACTCGAATGGAGGAAAACTTCTCTCATACTGGATCTCTCTTCTCTCAACCGTGGGCTCTTAGTCTTTCTGCAAAAGCGATACAATACGAATTCTTAGGAGAATCCACTTGACGATCGGACGAGTGGCCTTTTTTCTTCTTCTCCACTCGGTATAAATTTTCTAACGAAATTGGCTTTCGACGTTATCCCTCTTGTCGGCCACAAACGAGGTCCACTTTACTCAATAAAAAATAACTTCTACCTTTACACCAGAGAAATTTATTCGTTAATTATTGACGAAATTATATTGCCCCAAACCCCAAATCGATTTCACAAATGGATTTAAAAAATGGAATTTCACAGTAGGAAAAAAAATGATTTTTTTGGTTCAAAATAACGTACAGCCCA
Source organism: Euceroptres primus (assembly GCA_037177015.1). Taxonomy (NCBI): domain Eukaryota; kingdom Metazoa; phylum Arthropoda; class Insecta; order Hymenoptera; family Figitidae; genus Euceroptres; species Euceroptres primus. The sequence continues at coordinate 4,719 of JBAGKK010493606.1, forward strand.
CAAATATTGACCGATTTGAGCGTAAAAAAATTGAAAAAAAAAGCTGATAAAATTTTCCAGAGAGTTGTCGAGCCTGATTTTTTATTTAGTTTTTCCATTTTTTTATAAATAAACAAATATGACGAAAAAATGGTCATTTTTTCTATTTGACGTTCCCGGTGCTCGTCAATAATAGGAAAATTGTTGCAATCGCCTACGTTCCATAGAGTGACATTATTTAAAAATTTTCCATCATGATATAATAAACAGACAAATTTTTTATAAACAAATTATTTGTTGAAAGTGTGTTTTCTATAATTTTCAATAATTTTACATTTTTTAAGTAATATTGCAAGAAATTTGGATGGAAATAATATTATAATGCAGAAAATTTCTCCTTACGAATATTCTTGTTAATAATAAAAACAAATTTAATAAGCAAATGCATTATTCAGGCATTTGTCGACAGAAAAATTCGTTTTTTTTTCGATGTCAGTTCTTTTAATTAGGAAATTCTTGATAATTTCAGCAAAATTCATAATTTTTTGATAAATTTTATGATTTTCTTAAACAAATTTAATAAACAAAAGCAATATTCGGGCATTTGTCGACGGAAAAATTCGTTTTGTCATTGCCATCCCATTTAATTAGGAACTTCAAGATAATTTCAGCAACGCTCATAATTAGTTGAGAAATTTTATAATGTTTTAAACAAATTTAATAAACAAATGCATTATTCGGGCATTTGTCAACGGAAAAATTCTTTGTTTTTCGATTTCAGTTCTTTTCATTGGGAACTTTATCATAATTTCAGCAACATTCATAATTAGAAATATAAATTTTATGATTTTCTAAAACAAATTTAATAAACAAATGCATTATTCGGAAATTTGTCGACGAAAAAACTCGTTTTTTTTTCAATGTTAGTCCTTTTAATTGGGAACTTTACGATAATTTCGGCAACATTCAAAATTAGTTGATTAATTTTATGTTTTTTAAAAACAAATTTAATTTTAAAATGCATTATTCGGGTATTTGGTGACGAAAAAATTCGTTTCTTCAATGCCAGTCGTTTTAATTGGGAACTTCATGATAATTTCAGCAACATTCATAATTAGTTGATAAATTTTATGTTTTTTAAAACAAATTTAATAAACAAATGCATTATTCGGGCATCTGTCGACGGAAAATTTCGTTTTTTTCTATGTCACTTCTTTTAATTGGGAACTTCGTGATAATTCCAGCAACATTCATAATTAGAAATATAAAGTTTGTGATTTTTTTAAACAAGTTTAATAAACAAATGCATTATTCGGGCATTTGTCGACGGAAAAACACGTTTTTTCAATGTCAATCCTTTTAATTGGAAACTTTGCGATAATTTTAGCTACATTCATAATTAGTTAATTAATTTTGTTTTTTCTAACAAATTTAATTTGAAAATGCATTATTCGGGCATTTGTCGACGGAAAAATTTGTTTTTTTTTTCAATGCCAGTCCTTTTAATTGGGAACTTCATGATAATTTCAGCAAAATTCAAAATTACTTGATCCATTTTAAGTTTTTTTTAAACAAATTTAATAACCAAATGTATATTATTTGGGCATCTATCGACGAAAAAATTCGTTTTAAAAAAATCATACAATTTATCAAATAATCATGAATGTTCCTAAAATTATCATGGAGTTCGTAATTGAAAAGTCTGACATTGAAAAAAAAACAAATTTTTTCTTTAACAAGTGCCCAAGGAATGCATTTGTTTATTAAATTTGTTTAAAAAAATTATACAATTGATCAACTAAGTATGAGTGTTAATCAAATTACCATGGGCTTTCCAATTAAAAGGACTGACATTGAAAAAAAATCGAATTTTTCCGTCAGCAAATGCCCGAATAATGCATTTTTTAATTGAATTTGTTTTTAAAAAAACATAAAATTATTCAACTAGTTTTTCAGTCGACAAATTTCTGAATAATGCATTTTTTTATTAAATTTGTTTAAAAGAAAACATAAAATTTATCAACTAATTATGAATGTTGCTGAGATTATCATAAAGTTCTCAATTAAAAGGACTGGCATTGAAAAATGCGAATTTTTCCGACGACAAATGTTCGAATAATGCATTTTTTAATTAAATTTGTTTAAAAAAATCATAAAATTTATCAAAAAATTATGAATTTTGCTGAAATTATCATGAAGTTCCTAATTAAAAGAACTGACATCGAAAAAAAACGAATTTTTCTGTCGACAAATGCCTGAATAATGCATTTGTTTATTAAATTTGTTTATAATATTAACAAGAATAATCTTAAGAGAAATTTTCTCCATTATTATATTGTTTCCATCGAAATTTCTTGCAATATAACTTTAAAAAATGTAAAATTATTGAAAATGATAGAAAACACATTTTCAACAAATAATTTGTTTATAAAAAATTTTGTTGTTTATATCATGATGCAAAATCTTTAAATAATGTTACTCTATGAAACTTAGGCGATTGCAACAATTTTTCTATTATTGACGAGCACCGGAAACGTCAAATAGAAAAAATGGCCATTTTTTTCGTCATATTTGTTTATTTATAAAAAAATTGAAAAACTAAATCAAAAATCAGGCTCGACAGCTCTCTGGAAAATTTCATCAGCTTTTTTCAAATTTTTTACTTCCAAATCAGACAATATTTGTGGGCTGTACGTTATTTTGAACCAAAAAAGTCATTTTTTTCCTACTGTGCGATGAAGCGAAAAAGATGTCATTTTTATTCTTTCATCATTTGAAATGATGAGTATACAACTTTTCGACCGTCGAAAATGAAAAGGAACAAAGTTATCCTGTTAAATAGCTCAAGGAGAGGACAAACGAATGCATGCTTGGACTTGTGAAAAATCCAAACTGGCGAATTAGAAACTGCCATCTAAAAACACGGAAATGTCGATTTTCTGTGAAGTTTTGGCAAAAATTGTATGTAATTTCCGTGTTTTTAGATAGCCGTCTAATTCACCAATTTGGATTCTGATGGAAAAAAAGGCCCCTATTTTGTGCATGGCACAATTCGAGAGTACTTGAATAGCACTTTGTTGCAATTCCAGCTTTCGGGACCTTTTAGCTTTTGAAGAGTTTGAAGTTGAAAAATATTCAATATTCAATTCAAAGCGTTTGAAGGTTAATCAATTTAGCTTGAAATATATTTTTAAAAATCGATAGTTTCAAAGTTAAATCAATCAAAATTGCACAATTTTGAATTAAAATCGTTCTAAATAGTACAATTTCACATTTAAATCGTTCTAAATAGTACATTTTTACATCTAAATCGTTCAGAATAGTACAATTTTAAATTTAAATCGTTCAAAATAGTACGCAATTTCAAATTAAAAGAACCAAAAATTGAAAAATTTTTGATTCGAAACGTTCAAAAGTACTTCAAATAAAATTAGAACGTCGCTGAACTTTTCAATTTTGAAGGTATCTAATTTTTCAAATTTTTCACATTCAAACATTTCAGTACTTCATTCTGAATCCGTCGAATCTTAATAGCATTAAAATTAAAATTATTTAATTATGTTGAAGAACTGAATTTTAAACTTAAGACTTCAAAAATGATCAAACCCTTTTTTAAATGTTAAATATAATAAAGAAGGCTTCTAATTTTATATCGAGCAATTATAAACGTTAAAAAATCAAAATTATTTAGTCTTCAACGCTCGGAGTTTGAAATTTATTAATTTCACATCAAATAAAATAATTTTCAATTTAATTCTTGGTAGGGAAATTTTTTAAGTTTAACGATCTAAAAATAAAAAACCAACTTTTTTGATCTTGGATTTTGAAAGTGTTTCATTTAAATTTTTATCATTTTTAAATCTAGAATTTATCATCGTTTTGCATTGAAATTATTAAATCTTGAACACTTCCAGTTTTGAAATTCTCCATATTATTTTTCTTAATTGTTGCATTTTGAAGGCAACTTAAGAGCATTTGACACATAATGATGTCACGAATTACCGACCGATTTTTTATTTATATTCAGCTGGTTTATTAAGAGAGAAATGCAAATATAATGGCGAAATTTTGAGAAATAATAAAGAATATATTTAGGCATCGATGTCTGGTGCGTTTCAATTTTTATTTTTGAAAAAAATTTTTTTTTGAAAAAACACTGAAACACACCATACATCGATGCCTAAATATATTATTTTTATTTTTATTTTGGAACAAAATTATTTTTGAAATAAACACTGAAACACACCATACATCGATGCCTAAATATATTCTTTATTATTTCCCAAAATTTCAGCATTATATTTGCATTTCTCTCTTAATAAACTCGCTGAGTGTAAATAAAAAATCGGTCGGTAATTCGTGACGTCAATATGTATCACATACCCTTAAAATATTGAAATTTTAACTAAAAATATTGAATCTTGTTGGGATTTATTTTCTCCGCATTAAAGGGGAAAAATGAGAAGACCTAAAAAGGCGAAGTTTCTTGAAAAAGGGGATAAAAAGGGGAAATTTTTTAAAAAGGGGGAAAATAGGGGAAAGACTGTTAAGCCTGCTTATATCTGAATCACTAGCCATTATTTTTACATGTGCTTGGAAGTTTTAAATGTTCAAATGAACGAAATTTTTATTTCATTAGTTATTTTTAAATTTTTATTTCATTAGTTATTTTCAAATTTGAATTCACAGAAAAAACGAGGGATAAAATTCACCTCGATTTAGGGTAAAAATTAGCTGCAACAGGAATTAATTTCACAGGATAAATTTTACTCACATATCGGTTAAATTTTCTTTTGTTTTCCCACGACAACACACGTATTTTCCAAATCGTGAAGTTATCTGAATAAAAATGTATCCTCTTAGAAAATTACCTGCAAACAAATTTTATCCTTAGTTTTTTCTGTGCTTATTTACGCAGATAATGCGGATTACAAAGACCTCGAAAAAGGCACTTAAATCACTATTTTTATTTGTAGCTAAAATTATATTTCTAATTTCTAGACCAATCTGAGATGAGAAAAAATATTTTGTTCAATTGAACGTCCAAAATTTCAGGTAGGTACATATTTTTGTTACAAATCGATAACAATTACTCACTTTCTTGCTGTCCATACCGGTTGAAGAATTGGTCACCGGCTGGTCGAGCCTGTAACAAAAAAAGAGAGAACTTTAGTAACTCTTAAGTTTTATATTTGATTAAAGTTTGTTTCTAAGTGAATCGTATCATTAAATTCTAAAGTCGTTTCTGAAATTAATAGCCTTGAAGTAATAGTATTTCAGGCAAAGGGTATATATTCGAGTTTCAAAGAAGAATCAGTAATGAGATATCTAGTTTCCTAAAGGGGCTGTTCAAAACTGTAAACGCTTTGAGCTACCCTTTCAAGGGTTCAAGCGAACAGAGGGTCGTTAATTACAGAAATGGGAAGCAACGTCACAGTTGACTTCCTTTTAGAAGTTCATTCCTACGACCAGCTCAATCAAGTCACGATTTATGGCGCTCGTCAACGTGAAAAACAGGAAACAGGTGTCTGAAGTTCAGCTTACTTGATTTTATTTCTCAAAAAAAAAAGAATTGCTGAAGAGTTTTTCAAACAAGTATCTTTTTATGTAGAAAAGTTTAAAAGCTTATAAAATGGAAACGTATTCAAATTCCGACTTCTTCAAAATTGTGAATTCAACTAAAAATAAAGCCAAATTTTTTATAAGCAAAATCAGGGTTGCTACCGAATCTCATTTTCAAAATTCCCTGACTTTCCCTGACCGTTATAATTATAATTATATAATACAGAGATCACAGTGGTTTAGTAGTTCAATTTTATGGAAAATAAGCCATTTCTATTTCGAAAAAAGGGATTTAAAAAAAGGGAGAAGTTTTTTCGTTTAAAAGTATGAAGGAAGCTACAATTCTCCAGAATCTTGAAAAAAAAACCTCAAAAATCTTAGATTCCTTTCTAGAATCTAATAAAACACTCCTCAAATTTCTAAACTTACGGAATCTTTGAAATGCTCTAGAACTTTCTAAAATCTTTCATGACTTCTGGACTTTTCAACAAACCTTTAAAATCTTCTAGAATATTTTTAATTTTCCATAAGGCCGAGGATATTGTTACAGAATTTTCCGAACAACTAACATACGACACAAAGGGGGGACAGGCTATTCTTACGAAAAATTCCGGAACAATAGCCTTAGCCGATACTATGTTCTGTGTTAGTTGTACGTCCAGGAAGTTGGCAACGCCAACTTCAAATTTCGAAAAAATGAAAATTGTGCTGAATTGTGTTAGATTTGTGCTGCATTTTGCTGTAAAAGATTTTTCGAAAAAATGAGAATTTGAGCCCAAAAATCAAACAAACATTTTTTTATGTCAGTCTCGTAAATTGGTTTTTTAGGAAAAACAAATGTGCTAGGTAGCATAAAAGTCACGCAAAAATGTACCGCAAACCAAAATGTGATATTATGAACCATTTTCGAAAAAAACAATATTCGAAAAAAACTGGGATTAATATTTTCCAAAAAAATGCAATCTTTTTGAATTTGGAACGCGTTTTTGACCAAAAATTTATTCCAAGTCCAAAAATATTGTATTTTTTGGAAAATATTAATTTCAGTGCAATTTGTAATTTGAGATAATTATTGTGCTAACCTAGCACAACTCAGCACAAGTTTCAGATTTTCGAATTTCGTAATTTTGAAAATTTAGGGTAAAAAACACGTTCCAAGTTCAAAAAGATTGCATTTTTTTGGAAAATATTAATCCCAGTGAAAATTGTCATTAGAGATAATTATTGTGCTAGCTTAGCACATCTTAGCAGAAGTTTCCATTTTTCGAAATTCTGAAATTCATCATTTTTTTGAGTTTTTCTTGTCGCTTTTTTTCGAAAATGGTTTAAGATTTTGACTTCATGTTTGCAGCACAGTAGTATGCTGAGCAGGTAGTTCCTAGCACAAGTTTTGTTTTGTCAACAAAAAAAAAGAAAAAAAACAAAATGGCACGGCTGATTTTTTTTAAATACTGTTTTTTTCGAAAATAGTTCATAATAACAAATTTTCGTTTGCGGCACATTTTTATGTGACTTTTTTGCTACCCAACACAACATTTGTTTTTTTCAAAAAAACCAATTGGCGAGGCTGACATAAAAAAATGTTTTTTTTCATTTTTGGGCTCATATTTTCATTCTTTCAGAAAATCTTTTACGGTACAATAGAACACAAATCTAGCACAATTTTCATTTTTTCGAAATTTGAAGTTGGCGTTTTAAACTTTCTGGACATGGTAGTTGTACGGAAATTTCTGTAATACTAGACACTGTCTTTCCATAAACTTGTAGATTCATTAAATCTTTTGAAATCCCAAAAAATTATCTACAACCTAGGTTTTTGGGTGTTTTAGAATCTCCCACACTGTAAAAAATTTTCCGGAAATTCGAAAAAAGTTTGCCAGCTTATAAACCGAACATTTTAAAATTGTTCCTAATGCATTCGGAAATAATCCCGAATTATAGTTGGAGGTTTATTCATACAATCGTCTAAGCTTTACGAAATATTTTCTAACTTTTGGGAAATTAACCAATATATTCGGAAAATTTTCCAATATTCTTGGAAAAATTACCCATTTTGCTCGGAGCAACGTATATCTAAACTTTTTCGAAAAAATTTCATACTATTTAGTCTTCAAAATTTTCACAATTTTTTACAGTGCAGAAACTTCCTGATTCTTCCAAAATCTTCCATAAAGTTCTAAAATCTTCGAATCGCTTCCCGTCTTTTTTTTTTTTTTTTGAAGACTCAAATAGTCTTCAGAATTTTAAGAAGAATCTGAAAATAGTCTAGAAGATTCTTCAAAATTATTAGAGTCTTTTGTAGACTTGAGAGGGTTTAAAGGATTCTGATAAGTTCTGAAAATTCTAATGCATTTCAAAATAATGTGCTTGAGGTTCTGAACGTTTAAATGAACGAAATTTTTATTTGATTTCATTTTAAACTCAAATTTCTGCTAAAATATTGGTTTATTAATACACAAACTAATGTAATGATAAAGAGGCTCATGATATTTCTTTTTATTTTGTAGGTTGAACGATATTTGAAGATCAATTTGAGTTAAGAATAAAAGTTCGTTCATTTAAACGCTCAAAAGTTCAGGTACATTTCAGAATATTCTTGAGGATTCTAGAAGATTTTAAAAGATCATAGAAGAGTTCAGAAGATTTTAGAAAATTCAGAAACATTCTAGTATATTTTGTAGAATATTAAAGAATTTAAAAAAATTCTGTATTAAGAATTATTTAAGATTGTATGACATTATTATAGGAAATCCCAGAAGACTCTAAAAGATTATGGAAGAATCCAGAATTCCAGAAGAATGGAAATGATTGTAGATTTTAAAACAGTCTAGAATATTTTGGAGAATTTTTACAGATTTCAGATAAGTTTTGAAGATTCTAAAGAATTTGAGAAACTTTCGGTAATATTTTGTAGACTTTGCAGAATTCTAAAAGATTCTGTAGAAAATTCTAGGAAGTTACGAAAGTGTTCGGAAAACGTTAGAAAATTCTGAAAATACGTTTTAGAATATTTAAGAATTTTGAAATATTATTTTACAGGCCGAGAATTTTACGAAAATTTTAGTTACGGAATTTAGAAAATTTAAAAAACTCTAGAAGGTTACAAAAGTATCCAGAAAATTTTAGAAGATTCTGGAAATATGTTTTAGAATATTAATGAATTTTTAGATATTATTTTAAAGGCCGGAAATTTTCCGTACAACTAGCATACAACACAAAGGGGGTCAAGCTATTCTTACGGAAAATTCCATAACAATAGCCTCAGCCCATACTATGCTGTGTGATAGTTGTACGAAAATTTCCGTAATACTAAAAACTGCCTATTTTATAAGATTATTGTAGAAGAATCCAGAAGATTCTAGAACAGTCTTTAATATTTTGGAGAATTTTTAAGGATTTTAAATCAATTTTAAAGATTCTGGAGGTTTTTAGGAGATTTCAGCAGATTTTCGTAGATTTTGAAAATTTGAAAATTATGGGAAATTTAAGAAAACATTAAAAGTGTTTTTAAATGCCACAAGTTTCTACTTCTCATAATTCTTGGAAAATTATTCGGAACTTTGAATATAAAACAGGAGAAAAGGGGAAAAAGGAATAAAACTCTAAAAAAAGTAATTTTAGGATTTTAGGAGATTTGAAAAATAATAGGGGAAATGAGGAAAATAGGGTAAAAAGGGGGATGGGAGACTGACTGAGATCCCTGATAATATAATAATTTTGTAGTATTATAATTATACAATTATAATTGTTAAATTACAATTATAACTATATTGAGATAAAATTATAATTTGCTGAATAAAAAAAAATTCCCTGATTCTTCGTTGTGCCCGAAGTTCTGAACGTTTAAATAAACGAATTTTTTAAAAATTTATTCTAATAATAAATTTGTTCTAAAATATTGGTTTATTAATAAAGAACCTAACCTAATAATAAACAAAAGCTTATGATGCTTCTCTTTACACAATATTTAAAGATAAATTTGAGTTATGGAAAACAATTTTGTTCATTTGAACGTTACAAACTTCAGGTGCATGACTCTGAAGGTTTTCTCTGACTTTCCATGACCATTTTTAAATTCCCTGACTTCCCAGAATTCCCTGACCTATAGCAACCCTGAAAATATAAAGTTTATAAGCTGAATACAAATTTTATAAGCAAAATATAAATTTTATAAGCTAAATACAAATTTTAAATGCAAAATACAAATTCAAAAATCTCTCTTTCACTTTTTTAAACTCGGAATAAAGTCAAGATCTCATTTCTCATGTTCAATCTAGATTTCGTTTCTTCAGAAGCACTGGAGCCATGGAATTGCATATGTCATCGAAAAAGTACAACCTGGCGACTGCTGGGTTATAAAAAGGTAAGAGACGAGAAAAGAACCAGACAATCGTAGAAGAAAAAAAACTATGAAAAGGAAGGAAGAGAAATGATAAAAAAAAAGATGGAGAATAAAAAAGAGAAGAAAGGGAGAACAGTCTCTGGGTCGTCCTTATTAATTTGCATGGAAATTTCCAGAAACTAGGATTTTTCGCGTTCAAACTTCCGTCGTCGACCACCCACAAACTGTATGATTAGTTTGTTCCGAAAGGTAAGTAAAACTTTGTAATTTTAATCATGGAGTGAAATTTTTTCCAGCTCACAACTCTTCGCGAATTACTCGGATTTTTCTCTTAATTATTCATGATTCATTCCATTTTGTACCTCTGGTAAACAAAACATTGTATACAAATATGTATTACATGTAAATTATATGAAATTCTAATTTACTTCCTTTTAAAAATTATAATTTGAAACTTTTGTTCAATATTCAGAGAAAATTCAGTGGAAAATGGCCAGGTGTTTCCTTTCCCGAAGCATCTACCTTAAAAGCGGCTTGGAGAGTTACTGATGCAGCTTCAATTAATTTCTATTAAACTGATTACTTTTCTTTCAGCAGCCACTTTCCTCGAACCAAGGCGTGTAATTGAGTCTCCTGAGATCTCAAGTTGAAAGAATCTTTTCAAATTTCTTCATTGTCCGAGACGAGGGCATTCAAATTGAGAGAAAAATGGCGAAGCTTTTAGTTTTCCAGTAAATTAAGACTTCTAGATTCTATCCTCTTGAAGTTCTTTTATTATCTATTAAGAACTTCTAATTTAAAAAAAAAAGTTGTATACTTAATAACTTTCTTTTGCTTAGAAGATTTCTGAATTATCATTTAGGTAGGTAACGAGATTATAACCAGAAGAGACTTTCCATGGGTTGTGAAACA
>JBAGKK010493617.1:0-15512 GCA_037177015.1 Euceroptres primus
CGCCTAGCACTTTAAAAATAAATATAACTTCATCAATTTGCTCCACCATGAAATGGATTTTGGTATTCCAGCCGAGTAGCATTTCCAAGCAACGGCGCACGGAAAAGGCCCTTGTGATGGTATTGGGGGAAATTTAAAAAGACTCGCGGCGCGTGCTAGCCTACAAGCGTCATCTAAAGATCCGATTTTGACTGCTGTTGCCTTGTATCAGTAGGCAAAGAAAAATTTAGTTGAAACTTTAGTATTCTTAAGTCCCAAAGAAAATCACGCCATCACAGCTCAAGAACTTAAGAGTAAATTCGCATCAGCAAACACAGTGCCTGGCACACAAAAATATCACTCTTTCGTTCCCTCTGCTGAATTAACTCTCATGTTGAGAAAATATTCGTGATCCTTAGAATGTGATGTTTTCCCGAAAAGAACTGTGAGGCAAAGAAGAAAGAGAAGTGCTATATACACTGTAATAATCAAATTATTTGACTCAATTTTCGATGTGAGAGGAGAGGGGACTCACACTAAAAAATCACCCCAAATTACAAATTAGTTTTTATTTTTAATTTCTTACTAGCCAAAAATAACAGTTTTAAGAAAAAAATATACAAAGTACAATTAAATAAGTTTCCAATGGACGGTACGTCGTGATCGTGGCGCCTAGTTGCACTGCGACGCAGAAACCGCGCGCAAGAAGTGTTATATATCTCCACCGATTTCTTTCGCCCCACTTTCGACCATAGCTCATTTTAAAGAGAAAATTCAAGCTTTTTTTTATACATAATTTTGGAAAGAAAATTAACGGCCGCACTTGGAGAAAAACTCAAAAATATGTTTCAAATTAAAAAATGAAGCTCAAATAATTTTTTTATCTAAAACCATTGCCTTCAGCGTGAAGCTGATGAAAAAATGTTTCCAAGACCTCCATAAAAAAGTTAATTTGGATAACTTTTGTAGAAGTTATGGTTTATTGAGTATCAGCGTGCGCGGTAAAAGGTTGAAAATTTGAGCCCCTGTATACTGACAACCCGTCGTACTAGAGACGTTCTTTTAGGGGAATTAAAAGAGGTTCACTAGGACAATAATTTCGCGGACTTTCAAAGAAATCGGAGACAAAATGTTTTTAGGCGGGTACACTTGACGAATTTTGCCCCATATATATCTTCTTTATTGTGTCAAAGTTTCAACTGAATCGAATAAAAATTTTCAAAGTTACACCAAATTAACTGCGCGTGCCCAAATTGGTAATTATGAGCATTTTCACTTCTGGCAGATGTATGACTCATAGATAAGTACTGTAAACAAGGTAATTGATATAAACTTGTATTTGTTTCATATTTTTAATAGAAAACAATGACTATTTCTACATGGCAGTAGTAAAATTCCATATAAAACGTTATTGCACATGACTATTTTCATAGAAAAAGAACATTCAAAATAAGCGAAACTTCTCTTCAGTGATTCTCTAGAATCATTTGCACCTAGGCAGTCTCGCTGTAGACTCTAACAATAGTCGGCCATCAAAAAAAAGTATTGTAGAAAAAAACTAGTACTCATGGAAAAGAAAAACCGTGTGATTCAGTTCGAATTGCTGATCAAAATGATTTACGTATGGTAAAGAATCATGTATTTATAGCTTTTGCTGTGTTGTTTTGACAATAAACACAATATCATGGAAAAAAGTGCATTGTACAGTTTACTCTTTAAATTGTAGCATGGCTTTTCGTGCGCATTTTTCTTAGAATTTTCTGAATCTGACAAAGTCAAATTGTAACTTTTGTAAGGTAAGCCGCCAAGTCAACTGTGTGACATTCTAAGATTCACAAAATTCTAAGAAAACTGCGTACGAAAGACTGCGTTACAATTTAAAGAGTAAACTGTATAATGTACTTTTTTCCGTGATTTATCAATGATTCAGTCTCGTTAAGTCATGATTAATAAATATATAAGACAGTTTGGATTCGTCATTGGAAAATTCGCTGTGTGATTTACTTGTGGTTTTTGACGCGGCTAATTAGTTATTAATTCGATAGTGACAAATGTAATAATTAATGTGCCACTACTGTACTTAATGTAATAAGTAGAATTGAACATAATTGTTTTCAATAAAATATTGAATATATTCATATTAAGATTAATTATATTGTTCATAGTACTTATCTATGAGTCATACATCTGCCAGAAGTGAAAATGACCGTGACTACCAATTTGGGCACGCGCAGTTAATTTGGTGTAACTTTGACAATTTTTATTCGATACAATCGGAACTTTAACACGTTAAAGTAGATATATAGGGCTACAAAGTGCGGTAAATTTCATTGAAATTGGGCTTGAATTGTTCCTGTAACAGCACATTAAATTTTGTAAATTTGCGAATTTTTGCTAAAAATCCATTTTCTTCGTTAAAAATATGATTTTGGAAAAAATTATCATCATAAATATGTAGAATAGATAGTTTTCCTGTTTCACTGGGACCTATAAGTACTATATAAATAAACAGTGTTTGATTGAGCAAAATAATAGTTATTTTTGGATTCAGCGGGCTCAAATAATTCTAGAAAAGTTACTGTTCGCCCTGCAGCGAACTGGCTGTTGGCTAGTATAATTGCACCAGCGATGAGATAAAAATCACCTAGATTTGGAAGATGTGGAATCGGCACAGTATTGTCGAAGAATTTGAATATTGCTTTTATGTGACCATTTCTAGTCTCTACGATCCATCTAGACTTCGTGACTAAACACGAATCATTGGCTTCCTCCGTAGAAAGTTGTCGCTGTCCAGGTAGTAGAAGTGCTGGCATTTTCCATCTGATACCGAGGCGAGCCAGTAACTCTGTGTCATCCTGATAACCTCTGCCTACTATTATAATGTCATCATCTTGAAACTACTGTCTCATTCTCTCAGCATCTCTCTCAAATTCGTTTCGTAGAATTGCAGCGTCATTATTTCGACTACCCGCAAAATAAGGCCCTTGTATGTGTTACGTCAGAATGAAACAGACTCCCCAATCTAAAAAGGTTCCTCGTTTTAGCAACAGATCCTGGGATCCTAGCTCTGGGATGAGGAAAAGTCAGTAAAAGGGTGATTGGAAATAATTAACAATAATTATTATTAAAATTACAAAAAAAGTTAATGTTTTGTCGACATGAAATGGCGCATTGGAATTGAGCAGGCATCGAGAGTCCCATCAATTATGCAGCACCTTAAACAAGAAGTTCACTGTGAGAAAAGGGACTCGAGAAATTGATGGAATAAAATTGGCAATAATGAAAAGTTACCGGAAATTGTTGATTATGCTGCTTATTGTCAACGCTGAACGTTGCTTAGGGGTTTTGCTTAAAAAATCTGTGGGCTGATAAGTGGTTTAGTCCAATTACTCGTTCTGGAACTCGGAGTCGATAGGTGATTGTGTTTATCAGTCCTCGTAGTGCAGGTACTTTTACTTCCGAGGGTCAATAGCACGAGAAATGAAGATGTATACCGCACTGGCACAACTGAATCGGTGAACCGCTACTACTCAAACGCTACTGAATTGAACTGTACTGGACTGTGCTGGCTTGGGCCCTTTCGCTTTTTATAAGCCGAAAAAATTTGACGTAAGCACACGTTGTAATGCGAAGTCATGTTGTGACGTAAGCACATATCGTGACGTATAGATGACCTCCTTTCTCTAGTCTGACTGAAGAGCTTGAAGGTAACACCGCGATACATGGTAATAGATTTATCTTATGGATCGTAGCGTGATATAATAATAGATTTATTTTATAGATCGTAGCCTGACATGGACTCTGATTTCTTAATATTCGTTTCTCTAATTCTCAATAGATGACGTCACGGACGTCACATATGTCCAGAATGTAGCTATCTGGTGCTACAATCAAATCAGGCCTAAGTAGATTCCGTCCCTTGTGAACACTATATGACTGCTGTAGAGATTGAAAATTGATCCTTTTTGGTATATTGACATAGGTACTGTCTATTTTTGCAATGACTTGTGGAGTTTGTAGCTCAGGGTTGTATATTGCATTTTCAAATTTAGTGATATGTATTTCTATATACTGTTGCCGCGTGAGAGCATTAAGTCCAATATTACGAGGAACAAAGCGTTGCATTAGTAATAGCCTGACGGTAGCAATGATGTACCTGTAACTATCTTGACAGGGTTCTCTATCACAATGAGCAAACAATTTCAGAAACTGTTCTTTTGTCAAAGGAGAAAAGGATTCGAATTCGTCATCAGTGAAACTATCTTCATCCTCGAACCTCGTCTGATTTCACGTTAAATCTCGAAGGCCTTGTAAACATGCTTGCAATTGCTGTCCTGGAATAACATAAGATCTGTAGATAAAACGCAAGCCAAGAAACAAATTCTGTGAAATGAAGTCCTTATCGTATAAATGATTTCTGCAAGGTTTGAAATTATCGGGGATGTAGACATTTTGTACAACGAAAAAGTCCACTCTGGATTCCAGTGAAAGCCTGCGTATATCAATTTCAGCATTACAAAACATGCAAGTTTGACTCCCAGTTTCAGTCAATACGTTGAATCTCATACAAGACGGGCCACCTTCAACTGCAGCTATCTTATTAAGAATAGACTGATTACGATTGAAACATATTCTAGTCGTATTCGTAATCATAAGTGGTGGCCTATTAAATCCATTTCTTTTCAGAATAGTGATTTCGCATTTATTAGCATTTTCATCGCCATCTATGCGAGCCATCTGTCCAGGTGCATATGCTCTGTCGCAAACGTAGCAATGTGAACGATTTCTGAAAGCCATATTGAAATGTCTTTCAGGAATCTGGAACTACAAGATTATTTTCGATGTAGAATTTTATTATAATTATTGGAAAAATCACTTGACGAAAATATTCATTTATCCACAATTGACCTTTTAATACACTCGTCATAGAAACGAAGGAATTATGTGTATACTTATCACTATAAGAAACGAAATTTACATAAAGTAAGTGTCGTTTTTTACAAGAGGGTTTTTTATACGTTATAAGAATTATATGTTAAAGTATTAAGTACATTAAATGAAATATACCTTTCAGACTATTTTGAAGCATGAACTGAGTAAAGCTCAGTTTCATAGCAGAGACGAAGATATTTTTCTTACTTGTAAATAACTTCACTCAGTTTCCATTTTAAAAAATGTAAATGGTGTATTTAATTTATTTTAAGTACTAAATAAGAAACGGTTTACACGTTTAATATTTTCATTCTTATTATATTAAAGAACACTTCCTTCATTTTATGAAGTTTTTAATACATAGTTGGTTGTGGTTAAGTAAATGATTTCTTCAGTGATTTTTCAAACAATTATATAATTATACCTTAAGAATAATTAATTTTCAGACTCCTAAAGATATATTAAAATAAGCCTTTTAGAAATCACTTAAACTGTTACGTTTGTGACAGAGAATATCTATCTGAGCAAGGCGGCTGAAGTAGTTGGGGATGATAATCCTACAACATGCAAAATCGCCTTTCTGTGCTAAAATAAATTCAATTAGCCACCTATTATTGTGACAATTATGAATATAAAATATTTTTTAAATATTATTAGTCTATTCATAACGAAATAGTAGCTAGCGAACATCATCTTACTCGACACTTAATGTATTGATGGAAACTAGTAGTCAAGCTTGTATGTTTCATTGTACCAACCGCACTTGATACTGACCTTATTTTAGAACCATTGCTGCCTACAAACTGTCAGGGTGTCAGTTATTTCAAAATATTTAACGCTTCGCGTTCGAACGTTGCGAGAAGCACGCGATTTATATGATCAGCATTACCGCACTTGATACTGACCTTATTTTATCACCATTGCTGCCCTCAAACTGTGAGTGTTGCAGTTAATTCAAAATATTGAACGCCTAGCGTTCGACCGTTGCAAAAAGAGGACGATATATATGATTGTAATTATCGGACTTCGTACTAAGTTCGCTTTGTACCATTTCTCCAGTTAAAGCAGTAATTGTATCAGTTATGATAAAACCTTGCGTGCTTCGCGTTCGACCGTTACTAGAATAGAACGATATATATGATTAGCATTATCGCACTTAGTACTGTACTCACTTTGCACCATTTCTCCACTCAAAACAGTAATTGTGTCAGTTATAACAAAACCTTGCGCGCTTAGAGTTCGACCGCTTCAAGAAGCGCGCGATATATATCGTTAGCACAATCGAACTTGATACTGATCTGATTTTACCACCTTTGCTACCATCAAATTGTGAGCGTTGCAGTTGATTCAAAATATTGAGTGTTTAGCGTTCAACCGTTGCGAGAAAAGGACGATATATATGATTGAGACAATAGTACATGATTATGACCTTAGTTTAGAACCGTTGCTGCCCTGAAACAGTGAATGTTGCAGTTAATTCCAAATATTGAGCGCTTCGCGTTCAAACGTTGCGAGAAGTAGGCGATATATATGATTTGCACAATCAAACTTGATACTGACCTTATTTGGGAACCTTTTTTGCTCTGAAACTGTGAGTGACGGACGTAATGTTTACCACATTTTAATGCGTGATACTGATTTTGTCGTCGTTTTTGCTCTTAATGCTATACGGATATATCTTATGCACTGATTTTGAGCGCTTGGCTCCGTATAGCGCTAGAACTGTCCATTTTTGGAAATATTTTTAAAAGGATATTTCATTGGGCCTTTATAATCTACAAAATTACCAAGTTTTAACCAAATCCACCGAAATACATTTTCCCATGTATTCTGTGCAGGGTCCTTTAAAAGAAGAGAATCGGTTTACCGTCGCATTTCCTCCTATATGGAAAATTACAATTTTAGTTTTCTCTGTGTTTACTTTTAATCTATTTTGTAGGCAATATAGTCTCAGGGTTTCTAACTTCTTAGCTAGTTTTACAGGGAAATCAGAAAGAAGCATAAAATATTCTGAGTATGCCAGGATCAGTCTTGCGACCATACGTCTTTCTTCCTGATACAAGCGCTCGCTTTATCATAAAAATGCTTAACTATATTTATGAACTTGGGTAAAGTGCAGTCTTCTTGTGACATATATTTACCCAAAGGGGGTGGGGGAGTGCGGGGGTGTAATTTTTTAGTTCTGTACAAATATCATCTATTTCGGTGATTTATAACTATATTAATATTATTAAAATCAATTTTTATAAAAAATAAGTATTTAACGTTCTAAAATCAAAATCAAAAATAAATTTGACTTTTTTCGAATTTGGGTTATTTTTCTTTCTTTTCTTTTTGTGTAGAAAGAAAGCTTAGGTTGTTGCCTTTAAACATCTATAGGTTTGAAAATGGACATATTGTTATTTATTTTTGAAAATAAACATTTTGTAAAATTTTGGTTATTATCATTATTTTAAATGATTTATGACTCATTTAAAATCAATCAAAAAAATGTTATGAATACAGCCTCGATAGGTTTTTTCATGCCCTTGCTACTGATCATCAGCATTTTTTTAAAAAAGAAATATTTGACCTTCAAAAATAATGGTCAAAGCATTTGTTGAAGAAATATTTGTTTTAACCTTCATTTTTGAAGGTCATACATTTATTTTTATTGATCATTTCACGGGAAACGCCCTTTATACAAAGTTCTTAAGAATAAAAGTAAAACTAATTAAAGTAATATATTGCAATTTTGATTAGCTCATCCTGAACCGCATTACTGAATCGTCTTGAGCGCATTGCGTAGGGATTGCCTGAAACGTATCGCAGATACGTCGAAGAAATTGATATCTTTACCATGCTGGTTAGCCTCGTTGCAGATTCTATTACGTATTGAGTTAAAACAATAGTTGGTGCGGTGCAAAGGTAGTCTAAATAGTATCCTAGAGCGCAATGATTTCTGCCTGGCGTAAAATTTAATTTTAACTAGTAAACTAGGGCTATCGATATTGCTATTCAATCTCGAGGTCAGTTTAGGGATGTTTAGCAGTGCCGGCGCAAAACAGAGAGTCCTAAGGGCTAGGGGGTTTTCAAAGTTTCGTGCGTTCCTCGTGACAAATCCTAGAGTTTTGACAGCTTTGTTAGCCGCTTCCGAGATCTGCTCGTCAAATGACAATAGTCCGTCAAGTGTAATCCCCAAGTCACGTATGCGTGAAACCTTCTGTAACTCCTCCCCGCCAATGAAATAGTGATGCTGAGTTTTATTTTATTGATGCTCAATGGCATCCCGTTTAGGGTGCACCAAGCTTGAAGACGATCAAGATCGTCTTGAAGGTCTAGGCAGTCCGAATGAGACCGGATAGCTTTATATAATTTAAGATCACCAGGAAAGAGGAGGCACAGACAAAATCTAAAAATGGCACATATGTCGTTCACGTGCAGGAGAAACATCACGGGCCCCAGGTGCGAGCACTGAATTACCCCAGATGTAGCCTGAAAACCCTCTAAGTAACTGTTATCAACCCGTACAGATTGCCACCGATCGTCCAGGTAGCTCGATAACCAGGAAAGAATGTTGCCGGCAATGCACATTGCCCTGAGTTTTGCCACGTGGATACCATGGTCGACCTTGTCGAAAGCCTTAGAAAAGTCGGTGTAAACTTTTCGGTGTAAATTTTTTCGAAAAATGATTATGATCAGACAAAAGGGCATGAAAAACACGATCGAAACTATAGTGAGAACATTTTTTTATTGATTTTAAATGAATCATAAATCATTTGAAAAAAATATTGCCACAAAAAACTTACAGTACGCTTATTTTCAAAGATAAATAACATTGTGTCCATTTTTGAACCTATAGATGTTTAAAAGCAACAACCTAAGCTTTCTATCTAGACAAAAAGAAAAAAAAATACCCCAAATTCGAAAAAAGTCAAATTAATTTTTGATTTTGATTTTTAAAGTTCAAATACTTATGTTTTTAAGAAATGCATCTGATCAATGGAAGGGGCGTGAAAAACCCTACAGAAATTATAGAGGCAAAAAATTGATTCCATTGATATTAACGGAGTTATAAAAAGGCGCGGATCCAGAGAAGGGCTTTGGGGGGGGCATCCAGTAATTACCCTTCGCCCTCCAATCTCAAAGGGGGGATTAATAATAATTTAAAAATTATTTGTTCACTTTGAGTTTTTATTATAAATGATATAAATATATTATTCAGTAATTATATAAACATAATTAACAAATGTTTAAATAGGAACCATGTTTTTATATTTACAAGCTGCGTCTTGTATGTAATGATATAATCATTAATCAACAAGTATAAAGTATTCATAAAATTTTCGAGGTCAAGCATAAACTATAAAGAGATTATTTTTAAACAACAAAATTTAGACGTCTATTGACACTCTTTGCGAAGCGCGTAATGATCCTTTCTACTTCCACTGAGATATGTCTGTGGACATTTAAAAGTGTGAAACCTGTCAGACGATCTTGGCCCATAACTGACCGAAGCCAAGTCTTCAGCCTGCGGAGCGCGGAGAATGTTCTTTCTGCAGTAGCGTTACTTATCGGCAATGTAGCTAATATCTGAAAAAGTTGACTCATCAATGGGTACACGCCTTTATCACAGGTTGATAAAGATTCAATAGCCGTGCTAGAAACGGGTGATTGGTGACGGGTCTACTTCTTTTTCCATAGCACATACTCATTTTTCAGTAGAATGACTCCAGTTGATTCATTTACATCAAGCAAAGGATGAAATAGATATATAATTTTCTTGATGCTCTCAGTATCAGCCTCCTTTTTCGCATCAGACTCCAAAGCACAGGTTGGCAAGATAAGTGGTAGGTGAAAAGCATCAAAAGCACTGGAATCAAATCTTGAATTTAAATCCACGAGCATATTATCAGTATAGGAATAAAAATGGACAGCCGATAGTAATCTTCTGTGGTTTCCCTTTGATACTTTGCACGTTGGGTTTTTCGGCAGCAAAGGCGAGGTTTTTTATTTCAATACCTAAATGGGTAGAAGGTGCGTTCACACGCACTCATACTCTGAGTTGGAAATAGTCATTCGCATTCAGACGACGCTCTTCGAGAAGGGATATAGTGTCAACCACGAGATCAGCAGCGTTCTTCAGATCGAGGTTGACTGTCTGCATTTGTTTACTTAGAGGAAGAGACAGAGCAAGAACATCGCTCAGGCAATTCATCGCTACCCGAAATTCGCTATCGCAAAGAGATATTGCTAATGATTTAGCTTTACTAGCTGTGGAACTGTCTTGCCATGTGGAAATTTCTTCTAATGAGTCCAGAATTTTTGGAAAATCCGTAAAATACTGGATAGCTAGTCTCACACAATTTGGTCAATTGATATTCCAGATGCGTTGCGCTTAAGGGATGCAGTAAAGAAAGAAATTACTTCTTGCATTACGCCTACGCTATTCCATACTGGTATGACTTGAGAAGACTTAGACAGGGATAAGCTTAAAATATGATTCTTACAAGAACATTTCAGTGCATTGACACATTTCTTTTGCACCTCAGTCACAGCACACTTTCCTTCAGACAGCATAACTGAGCAACTATCTGTTCCAATTCCAACGCAGCTGTCTAAGGGTAGAGACAATTTTTTCAACTTCCGCAAAACTACTTGTCCAAGGGCCTCTCCTGTTAACGAATATTCTTTCCCATTCTCAGCTAACGCCGCTCTGATTAACTGAGCATCTCCTTCATTAGAAATGATCTCTTCAATTTCATCAGTAGCGGTGCTCACAACCTCTTGGAATGCATCGATGAAGTCCACGAAATCCTCTCTTATTTCCTGCAAATTATAAGTATATCTTAGAATAAGGCCAATTTGAGATTTGTGGCTCAAGTCAGTGATCTCGTCCAATAAAATGGAGCAAAGATTTGATAATTTAACTCTCAAGGTTCTTATCTTTAGAGGCTATACGGAGCGAAAGTAGTTCTTCAAAATTACCTTGATTCACAGTACTTACTTCATTGTTTCCTTCTTCAATGAAATTTAGATTGCGGTCGTCCCTATGTCCTCTTAACGGAATATTTTGTCAAATGCTTTTGATTGACCTGACTCATCACGTCGCGTGCAGCATTATAATAAGATGCGAGAAATTCTTTTCCGGCTTCCACGGCACTTTTATGATTTACGCGTTTGCTGTGAGTCTCCAAATCACCTTTCTTCCCAGTAAGTTTTGCAAAATAAGTGCGAGTTAAAATTACCAATTTCATTAAAGGAGTTATATTGTGCCTGTCTTCGCCAGATGGATTTATAAAACAAGGGCAATACTTACAAAAAAGTCCTTGATTTTTTACAGAAAACACAAGCCACTTGTATTTCTCAAAATATTTGAGACTTACAGTACGTTTTACTGTTTTTCTACATTTAATATGCTCGGAAAATGGAAATTTAAAATCATTCGGTGCTTTTC
This sequence comes from Euceroptres primus, assembly GCA_037177015.1. Lineage (NCBI taxonomy): Eukaryota > Metazoa > Arthropoda > Insecta > Hymenoptera > Figitidae > Euceroptres > Euceroptres primus. The sequence goes on from JBAGKK010493617.1 coordinate 11,348, forward strand.
GAGGATTCTCTAAAATTTGACACTTCGTATAGTCATCAATTTTTTTACCGATGGCGTTATCAATATCAACCATTGTATCCGAATTTTCTTTATTAGATTGCAGAAATTCTGGTCTTCGAGCTTCTGCAAATACTACATTAGACGACCCCACTATTGGGCCATGCATTTCGTCATCAACAGAATTAGCAAATTCAGATGGTTCCATAACTATATTCCCTGAATTATGTGCAGTTACCTCTACCATATTTCCTGAATTGTCTGCTTGAGAAGCTTCCTTCACCAAATCAGAATTAACAATTACAGATGATTCAAAACCTATATGATCTGAATTATCTGAAGATAGAGCCACCATATTTACTGAATTGTCTGCTTCAGAAACTTCCTTCACCACATCATTCTTTCTTTTTCGAAATAGTTCTTCAAGGATTTGGTTCCTTAAACATTTCTTACTACCAAAACTTATCTAACAAATAAAAAAAAAAAAAAACGTTCAGTAAAATTTTATCATTATTTCAAAAAGATTTTTTTTATTTCAATATCATTTTTATTTCACTAAATAAAAACTTATTTTCTTAGATTTTATTACAATTATGATATTTCAGAATGTAATTTTATTTCTTGAATGATAAAATACGTATTTCGTGCTTGGTAGCTTAACAATTTTTCTCCAAAGAAACAATAAAAATAATATATAGTTTAATAATTCTGACATTGAAGTCTTTTAATTAAATTTTTATTTAAATATAGTAAACAAATTTCAATATTTTTAAAAATATTGATAAATCCCAAAATAGTAAGCTTTCTTCGAAACTTTTTACTTCTTTTTACAGGTATTTTTTTACTTTTACGTTATTAGTTATTTTTTTAAAAATTAAACCAATCTTTCTATTTTAAAACGGACTATTTTTTGACTTTTAATTCTTCTTTTTTTAAATTTATGCAATTACTAGTTAATTTTTCGCATTTCTTCATTTCTTGGTATCAGCTTGAACTTCTGGTAACATAAAGGTAAACATTTTCTTTTTATAACGAAGCCAAGGATGAAGAAACTTGAAAAAAGTTATCTTTTGTGCTCTTTCAGAAATAAAAACATTAAGCTCGATATTATTCTTAAATTTAAAAAAAAAAAATCAGGTCAATGTTTATTTAATTACGCACGTATTTACTTAAATATGAGATAATCGGATGTATATTCGATATAACTTTCACTGAAATTCAATACTAAATTTACTAAAAAACGAAAGTCACATTAAAATAGCCGGAATGCAGAAATAAAAGACTTACCATTATTGATGTTTTCTGTGTTCCTTATATTTCATTAACAATATTTTAAGTTTTCAAAACTGACCTATTGTGACCGCAAAAATCATAAAAGTCGATCTCGAAAAACATAAAAATATTACTCGTAAATCTCGCAATCAGATGAGTTCACTCCCTGTTCACCTTAAATGTTTATTGGCAATAAAATTATGTCGCTTGCATCTATGAGAGAAATCGAGACCCTGATTGGCTGCAAAAATTACACAGTTGCGAATCTACACTGGCAGTCTGTCTCTCTTGCTGCACGTGGATACGACTTAAAAGTGACAGTGCTAGCGTTGGGCACACATTGATGTACGTTACCAGAGAGTGGTACGTAACTACATGATATAAAATGTGCGCTGAATTTGACAAGTAGATGCTAAGAATTGATGCCTTCTCTATAACAGCATTCAGGGAGGAAATTCACTTTCGAGTATCGTATAATAAACTTCAATTATCTTATCTAAAAAATTCGAGCCTGGGCTTTTTTTGGGGGGGGGGGCAAGCCGCCGTGTCCCCCCTCCCTTGGATCCGCGCCTGGTTATAAATCATCAAAATAGATAGTACCCGTACAGAACTCAAAAACTGCACCCCCTCCCAATCGGTAAATATGTGACCCAACGACAAAATTTTTTTTCTATAAACACCATCCAATAGGACTGCACTTTACCCAAGTTTAAGTTCAATTGAGACCAATTGATTTTTGTGTTGGGGCAGTTGAGAAATAATGCCCCATAAGTAATATTATTATATAATATATTATATGGTGTTTATATAATAATAATATAATATCTTGTATTTATAATATATTATATGGTGTTTATATAATAATAATATAATATCTTGTATCTATAATATAGAATTTTTAAAATATTATGTAAGATAATTTTTTTATTCAATAATATTTAAAGAATAAATATTCTTTCTGCTATGAAATTCCCCGCCTTAAGTGTAACTTTTTTCTTATCGCCAGGGAAAACATTGTATATCCAAGCAAAAAGAATTTTATTTAAATTTTATAAGGGTAATTCTCCACAAAAAGGTCACTTTCGTTTCCCTGTGTAATAACTTTGAGAAAACATTTTCAATCATTCTTTTGGTAGATTTATTCTTCTTTATCACATTTACTTATATCACACAAGAAATATAATTTGGTATACTGTAGTTTATTACATAAGTTTAAATACCCAAAAAAAACTCTCTGTTCCCCACATGTAAGTGACTAATTTTAGGAAAATTTATCATAAGTAAGACGAATATAATTAATATTTTGATTGTTACCTTTCAAAAGCTTATCTCAAAAACTATGATTCCATACTAGATGTGTTCTGCCGTCCCAAATTCAATCAGCGTTCTTGCATTTCCGATGAGTCACCTGTCACTTTACCAAATGCTAGATAAAAATCATAAACGCTTCCCTTTCGGGTTAGCTTCATGAACAAATATTTTTTAATATTATATTTAAAATAGAAGTTACAAACTTAACCGACAGAAGGGCGTATATAATTTTTTTTTAAGTTTGGTAAATTGACAGATGATTTATCTGAAATTTAGATACAGTGATTGAATTTGGGACGGCAGTGTTTAATTCAACATATGTAAACATAGTTAGGATCTCGTTTAAACAGATTCTCCGAGATTTCTAGTAGGCGACGGGAGTTAATATTTGGATGACTTTCCGACTATTCGGTTGAGTTTTTTAATTAATAAAACCACAAATCTTGGATAACTAGAACCGAATATTACATCTACGAATGATTTCAGAGTAAAAATGGCCAGACTTTTATTTAAACCAATATAAAATAAGATAAACTGTTGCGAATTTTTATTACGTATAAACTCCGGTCGTGGGTAAATCAGTCACATTTTAGCAAATAAATCAAAATCAACGCAATAGTTGTTTAAAGGAAGTAGATTGGAATATATTCTCCAAACAACAGTTTAATTAATTCATTTTTGGGACCATAGTTTGCGTTTTTCTGTGGGTTGTAAACTCTCGTCGCCAAATATATCAAACCAGGTGCGAAGCACATAGATTTTAGGCCCGGCTTGCTTGACGTTTAAAATAAACATTGCAAAGAATATAACTCGCCTTCAGGTTAATTAAAAATAATTATTTTTATTCTTTAATTTTTTGAATTACTTAAAGTTATTTAAAAATTTTTCAAAAATTAAAGATTTTATTTGAAATTTGAAATCATAAGCCTAAAATTCATAATTAAGATGTTAAGTCTGAATGTATATGCTAGGTATGTACAGAGTTTTAATATTATATATAAAATGTTAATTTTTGTTTCTTTACTGTACGAAACATTTTATTTTTGAAAACGAGAAAAAGCATACCTTGGCCCGGGTTCGATCCGGGAGATTTCCTTATTTCATGTGCGGATACGCTAACCAATTGTGCCACCGAAGCAACGATAGACCTCTTCTTGTTTTTTCTTATGCTAACAGAATGACACCGAAGGTATCTAATTAGTCTGAGAGACTGTTTGTAATTTCTAAGATGGCTTTTTTTTAAACGATTTATTTAACGTCGCATCTACATCTAGGTAATTAGCGACAAGAACGATATTTAGTGAGTTATAATTTCTACACGTTAGGCTTTTGAGTAAATGCTCTGTTAACGTAACATTGTAAGTGAATACATTGCAAATGATGGTGTTGCGGTTCTTTAATTTGTTTTTACTGAATTAAAAGCCTTTTGTTTTCCTTTACATTCAAGAGGTTAGATTGGCTTCTTTAAGAAAGTTAATCGTTTTTTTAACTTCGCTATATATCCCTAGATTAAAACGGAAATCAATAAAAGGCTGCAAACTGGTAACGGGTGCTATTTTGCAACGATGCCGCTTCTAAAATCGCG
>JBAGKK010493628.1:0-15511 GCA_037177015.1 Euceroptres primus
GGGTGGGTCGAAGGGGTTGAGACCTGGGTCTCTCACCACCATGAATGTTTGTCTATTTATCGAAGCTAATTTTCGAGATTTTTGAAATGGCTAAAAAACATCCTAGTTGGGGCCATTTGGCCAAAAGATCGAATTTTTACTTAAGGGTGGGTTAAGGGGTTGAGACCTGGGTCTCTCACCACCATGAATGTTTGTCTATTTATCGAAGCTAATTTTTAAGATTTTTTAAATGGCAAAAAAAGATCCTAATTAGGGTCATTTGGCCAAAAGATCGAATTTTTACTCAAGGGTTGGCAGAAGGGGTTCAGACCTGGGTCTCTCACCACCATGAATGTTTGGCTATTTATCGAAGCTAATTTTAGAGATTTTTTAAGTGGCAAAAAAACATCCTAATTGGGGTCATTTGGCCAAAAGATCGAATTTTTACTTAAGGGGGGGTTAAGGGGTTTAGACCGTGGCCTCTCACCACCATGAATGTTTGGCTATTTATCGAAGCTAATTTTAGAGATTTTTTAAGGGCAAAAAAACATCCTAATTGGGGTCATTTGGCCAAAAGATCGAATCTTTACTTAAGGGTGGTTCTAAGGTGTTGAGAGCTGGGTCTCTCACCACCATGAATGTTTGTATATTTATCAAAGCTAATTTTTAAAATTTTTTAAGTGGCAAAAAAACATCCTAATTGGGGTCATTTGGCCAAAAGATCGAATTTTTACTTAAGGGTGGATCGAAGGGGTTGATACCTGGGTCTCTGACCACCATGAATGTTTGTCTATTTATCAAAGCTAATTTTTGAGATTTTTTAAATGGCAAAAAAAAATCCTAATTGGGGTCATTTGGCCAAAAGTTCGAATTTACTTAAGGGTTGGTCGAAGGGGTTGAGACCTGGGTCTCTCACCACCATGAATGTTTGGCTATTTATCGAAGCTAATTTTTGAGATTTTTTAAGTGGCAAAAAAACATCCTAATTGGGGTCATTTGTCCAAAAGTTCGAATTTTTACTTAAGGGTGGGTCTAAGGTGTTGAGAGCTGGGTCTCTCACCACCATGAATGTTTTTATATTTATCAAAGGTAATTTTTAAGATTTTTAAAGTAGCAAAAAAACATCCTAATTGGGGTCATTTGGCCAAAAGATCGAATTTTTATTTAAGGGTGGGTCTAAGGGGTTTAGACCGTGGCCTCTCACCACCATAAATGTTTGGCTATTTATCGAAGCTAATTTTTAAGATTTTTTAAATGGCAAAAAAACATCCTAATTGGGGTCATTTGGCCAAAAGATCGAATTTTTACTTAAGGGTGGGACGAAGGGGTTGAAACCTGGGTCTCTCACTACCATGAATGTTTGTCTATTTATCGAAGCTAATTTTTTAGATTTTTTAAGTGGCAAAAAACATCCTAATTGGGGTCATTTGGCCAAAAGATCGAATTGTTACTTAAGGGTGGGTCTTAGGGGTTTAGACCGTGGCCTCTCACCACCATAAATATTTGGCTATTTATCAAAGCTAATTTTTAAGATTTCTTAAGTGGCAAAAAAACATCCTAATTGGGGTCATTTGGCCAAAAGATCGAATTTTTACTTAAGGGTGGGTCTAATGTGTTGAGAGCTGGGTCTCTCACCACCATGAATGTTTTTATATTTATCAAAGGTAATTTTTAAGATTTTTTAAGTAGCAAAAAAACATCCTAATTGGGGTCATTTGGCCAAAAGATCGAATTTTTATTTAAGGGTGGGTCTACGGGGTTTAGACCGTGGCCTCTCACCACCATAAATGTTTGGCTATTTATCGAAGCTAATTTTTAAGATTTTTTAAATGGCAAAAAAACATCCTAATTGGGGTCATTTGTCCAAAAGTTCGAATTTTTACTTAAGGGTTGGTCGAAGGGGTTGAGACCTGGGTCTCTCACCACCATGAATGTTTGGCTATTTATCGAAGCTAATTTTTGAGATTTTTTAAGTGGCCAAAAAACATCCTAATTGGGGTCATTTGGCCAAAAGATCGAATTTTTACTTAAGGGTAGGACGAAGGGATTGAAACTTGGGTCTCTCACTACCATGAATGTTTGTCTATTTATCGAAGCTAATTTTTTAGATTTTTTAAGTGGCAAAAAACATCCTAATTGGGGTCATTTGGCCAAAAGATTGAATTTTTACTTAAGGGTGGGTCTAAGGGGTTTAGACCGTGGCCTCTCACCACTATAAAGGTTTGGCTATTTATCGATGCTAATTTTTAAGATTTTTTAAATGGCAAAAAAACATCCTAATTGGGGTCATTTGGCCAAAATATCGAATTTTTACTCAAGGGTTGGTAGAAGGGGTTCAGACCTGGGTCTCTCACCACCATGAGTGTTTGCATATTTATCGGAACTATTCTTTACAATTGTTTAATTGCCAAAAAATTATCCGAATCTGGCAATTGTACATGAAAGTGTACATGTGTGATGTTGAAATTATTTAAAGGGCAGTTTCAACCCTCTGATTGATTAATGTCAGTGTTTTTTTTTAACAGAACGCCCTTTTGCTTGGTCCTAATTAAATATCTGTGGAAAAAGTTGGGAAAATAATTTTTTTCATTTCGTTCATATGAACGTTCAGAACTTCAGGTACATTTGTTTAAAATGAACTAAACGCTTTTAGTTTCATTACGTTTTTTTACTAAACACAGTAGTACGGACGATGACTATCTGTTTAGTAAAAGCAACTACTCTGCCTCATCGTTTAGTAAAAGCAACTCCTTTGCCTCATCGTTTAGTAAAAGCAACTACTCTATCTCATCCCCTCCCTCTTCCGCCACGTCATCACATTTACGGTGCCTGCAGCTCCGTTTGCATAGGCCAGACGCGTGTGTAGTAGCTAGAATCATTAGATTCTTTTATTGTTTCTATTATTGGAAAATAATTTTCTATTATTATTAGATTTATATTATTCTATTATTGGAAAATCTGATTGAATTCAGTGGTGCATCAATGTTGGCTCCCTGAGCTACTGCGCTTGCGTTAGGGCCGCGCGCTGGTTGGCCGTAGTTGACGCGCAATTCAAAATTGGATTTAAAAACAATTTATGTAATTCAAATAAATAATTATCGAAAAATGCACAAGAATGTATATAAATATTATAACTTTTGATTTCAGGTAAGAAAAAAATTTAGAACACAAATATTTTTTAAATATCAGTTTATTTGCTTTGAATTCTAAAGATATATATGTGTTATATATTTTTTTCTTGCCTGAAATCAAAAGTTATACCATTTGTATACATTCTTGTGCATTTTTAAATAATTATTTATTTGAATTGCAGAAATTGTTTTTCAAACCCATTTTGAATTGCGCACCATCTTCGGCCGACCAGCGCGTGGCCCTAACGCATTAATTGAATATTTTCGTGATTACGTTCTATTATACCTGCGAATGATTATTATTAGGAATTGAAATAGACTGTATCGTGTACTTTGATGCATTATTTCAAAAGCTACAAAGATTTCATTTTATAGAAGAAAAGAAAAGTAATTTTAGATTTTAGACTTCACAAAGCTTGAATAATAATTCTTTTGAATAGAAATGCGTACTATTTTAAAAAGAATGAAACAATTGTTTAGACAAACATATGCCTTTATGCATCTTGGTGGACGAAATTTAATTTTGAAATACATTTTTCGGCGTGAGTTATTACCTAGTTGTTGATGTATAAATAGTTTCAATATTGTTTCGAAAGTTTGTTTCAAATTAATAATAACTTTAAGGTTTTCTTACGCGTAATGTTTGCATTATTAGAGATACTTAAAAGATCCAGATCAGAAGAATGGGAATGATAACCTGAGAATTGCGTAGAAATTACGAATTTAATTTTAAAATACATTTTTCGGCGAGAGTATTACCCAGTTGTTGATATATAAATAGCTTCAATATTGTTGCCAAAGTTTGTTTCAAATTAATAATAGCTTTAAGGTTTTGTTAAGCGTAATGTTCGCATTATTAGAGATACTTAAAGACGGGCAGAAGCGAGTTTTTTACGCTTACTGCGGTGATTACTGAAACCTAGTAAACATTCCCAAACTTTGTTAAAATGAGTCTCAAAGATAAGTTGGAAAAATTAATTTCCAAGACATTTTTGCGATCCAATAAATAATTTTGTGAGTTCAATTTGTCTCATATTGTACCCAAACAATCACTTTGCTTGAATTTAAATAAAAACTTTCTATAAAATTATTTTTTTTAAATTTTACAAGTAACAATATCATTCAAATATAATAATTATCCTTTTCAATGCAATCGCATATTGCCTGCACGCGTGCGAGCGATATGACCCTCAATTGAGGACGCACGCGTGATCAGGTGCGCGCACGTCATGCGGGTTTATCCGCACGCGTGCTGAATAAGAGTCGGACAGACTCAAACGAAAAACCACCTTCGGACATTATCAACTGAAATGATTTAAATAATTTCTGGTCCTAATTGTCGGGCAGAAACCGGATAAGGTCGGGTCAACTTCCACTTCTTAACTTAAACATTTTGCTACTATTTTTTAATGAAATTCCATCAATGATCAATTTAGGAAGAACTTCACTAGTTCACAATGGTTACGGTTGTTTTTTTATTACTTTAATTCAAATATTTTCTTTTAAAGCAATCATTAAACGTACAAATACGCGAAAATAAAATTAATGTTGACATCTTACCACAAAACGAACAGTTCGAGTACCAACATCGATGACACCAATAAGTGGACCAAGATTCTTCCCAGAACTGGGCATTATTTCTGAAAAAAAAACAGATTTCAGAAATTAGTCAGCAGCAATTTTCATAAAATAAAAGTAATATTTCATAACAATATCAATATTCTACAAAATTTCATCCATTTTAGAGGTATTTTTTAAGAAAGGGGGTGTCCTTTACTAAATCGGGTATGCAGAACACGAACACGAATTTGGCTTCAAAAAGTGTCTATAATGTTCAGTTTTCAACAAAATAGGGGTCGAAACTCCTACAAATAGAATTTTTTAAGTTATTTTAGAGAATTTATAGCACATGAACCTAACGTTCAGGGTGCTTTGAAAAGTTCTAGAGTCTTCTTCCTATTCATTTTAGAAAACCAAAATATATTAAAATATAATCTCATGGAACCTTCCCTTAGAGAGGGTTCCAACCTTCTATCAACCATTCAGAAAAAACTATACAAATTCTACTTTCATCCAAAAAGAGTCCAACTGAATTTCTGCTATATACGCAGACACTAAGATACAAAGAATGGTAAAAAAGATGCTCAGCTTCAAAATCCATCCGTTAGAGGGATAGATTTTTCTAAATTTAGGCTATTTAAACTCAAAATTGAAAAATTGAAATAGATATTTTGTAAATGTTTTTAAGAACTTTGAATCTGAAAAGGTAATTTAATTTTTTTTCAATATTTTGCAAAAGGATTTTCAGCATAATCTCAAATGCGTCAAAATATTGAAATATATTACAAATTCAACGTGTAAGAAATAATCAGAAAATTTGAAATTCCGGTTATTATCCCGTTTTTTCCCTCATGAAAATATTCATGTTTCTTCCAGGTATATACTTCTAAAATTTTTCCAAGTATAATTTTTTAAAATATTTTTATCCAACTGTCAACATTTAAACTGATTCAGTTAAATTCAATTTACAAATAAAGTAAATGAAAACCAAAATGGAAACATGTGTCTCCACGTCGCCATCGGAGAAAAGGGATCTGTGTGGAAATAACTCCAAAGGTCGGTTTTTTGTGCTTAATGTCTTCATTTTAGAATTTAATTAAAGATCTTAAGTTCTCGACAACGGCTCCGGACCAGAACCCGGATAAATTTTTTGAAAAAGGTACAAAAAATTACGTTTGCATTGATTGACTTTCCGTTGCATTGTACAGTACCGGTCACGAGTATCAAACTGCTTCACTCGCATCTCATCCGAAAAGAATTCTTGTCTTCTACATTTAATAACTCGGGAAGGAAACGCGACTGTAACTTTTGGCAAGAAGCATTGAAAAGATTAGCTCTTTCGCGTCAAAAGAGCCATATGTGAATAACTTTGGAATATTCTTAGTCAAGATAGAATTTAAAAAACTAGAAGAAAATAATGTGCTAGGTGATAAATTTTCGAACCTTTTTTCAATTCCTGGAAAAATGTAGAAAATATTTAGGTAAATTTTGAAAAAATTCATAGCGGTACTCTAAAATATAAACTTCAAAATGAAACCTAAAAACTCCAAATATTTTTACTAATCATCTAGTAATAAACACAAATGGGCCATCATATTTTTATTTCTGCAAGACTCCATGAATGTGCAGTGAAGGCGAGCAGAGGCTTGATCGTCGCATGTTTAGAAATTGCAGCAGGATCGAATTGTACATAAAAAAATTTTGGGAACAAGGGACACCTTTTTTACTTCTCGCTATGACTTCAAAATCTAATTAAATTACAATTAATTATTTATGAAAATTAGTTATTAATTTTAATTGTAATTTAATTAGAATTTGAAGTCATAGCAAAAAATAAAAATGGTGCCCCTCGTTCCCAAAATTTGTTTATGTATACAATTCGGTCCTACTTCAAGTTTTAGGCTGTTTCGCGATTTTTGGCAGAAAAAACGTACTTTTTAGTTTTCGAGCTGTAACTTTTTTCCTAACAACTTGAGGTAAAACTAATATCGAGATGAGTGAAAGTAGATTCTATTTGCAGTAATTTAAGATAAAAGACATTGATCTAGGCCAAATAGGTTGAGTGCTATAATTTCTCAAAGTACACTACTTTTGACCCTTTTTTAAGGCTTTTTTCAGGCTTGCAGTTTTTCCAGTCTAGCTCGATCTGGGTGCATCTATCGAAAAAATGAATGTAAGATGAATTAAAGAGGATAAAATTTTGCGTAAAACTAAAAAAAAAAACATATTCAAACCCTAATAGTTTCAGAAATATGACCTCAAAAAAACCATTTTTTCCCGAAACTAAAACATTCTCCTTTTTGGGAATACATGCTTTCCTGAGCATTAAAGAGTAAAATATCAAAGGAAAAAGTTGTAAGGGACTCAATTCTGCGTTGATTGAAAAAGGAAAACAATTTTTTTTGAAAAAAGTGGGGTTTTTTGGGAGGTCATATTTCTGAAACTATTAGGGCTAGAATGTCTTTTTTAAAATTTTAACTCAAAATTTTATCCTCTTTGATTAACATTGTACTTTGAGAGGTCATAGCTCTCAACCTATTGGGCCTAATATTAGGGTTAGAACATTTGTTTTTTTTTTACGCAGAATTTTATCTAATTTTTAATTACATGACAAAATGAAGACAAAAATTGGCATGCCAAAATTAAGTTATCTCCATGCAAAAGTACCTGATGACTGGACTATCAACTGTCGAGTAAAGTTTACGCGAAAGTTTAGTAAGTATTAACCGAATTTGTTTTACTAGACCGTGGGTGAAAATGTACGCAAAAGCCTCTACGTCCCAGGTTTTCCCAACTCGATCGAGTAAAGTTTCATCAATAAATTTTCTCCGTGTAAACGAGTAAAAATAATCTTAATTTTTCATGAAATGTTTTTAAAGTATACTGGATGAAGTTAAATTACTATAATTCCAGAGTCCCTAAATAAACAATTGTCAGATTTAAAACTGAACAATTTCAATGGAAAATTAATACTTACGAATATGAGTAGTAAGAAACTCATGCAAGAATTTTCACAATAACGGTGAGGGTTTCACAATTCTCGGTTATCATCGTGATAGTGAAATCATCTTTTTGTTTGTATTTGTTTAATGCAATAACATCCAATTTGAAGAAAATTGGAAAATAAATATCAATTATAATTATTCCTATAATCAGCTTTTTTTCCTTACCATGATTTTAATTGGCTTTAGTTAGTTCGCGTTTGTAATTAGGTCTTTAGCTAATCTTTTGTCCTTGGACTTCTACGCGACATAATAATCGGATTATACACTATAGATAATTAATAATGTATAATAATGTAAAATTATTAATAATTAGTAACTATGTCACATTAATAATATTGACAACTCAAACATTTTTTTTAATTTTTTAAATTATTTTTAATTATAATATTGCTGGTTTTTTAAATAATTTAAAAATATATTTTAAATATCTCTGCAATTTGCAATGCATATAAATATTATATAGATAATTATATAAGATCTAAGTGTTCACACACTTAGATCGAGATATAGATTTTAAAAAAATAAATTCCTCCGATTATAAAAACATCCAAACCTGTATTTCAACAATAATCCTATGTTTCGAGAAATAAAATTACATAAGGTCACAAAAAAACATCTAATACCAGCTTATATCAAAAGAATGTAAGAACTATAATAGTTTGTTTAAATATTTTAGCATATAAGATTCAAAGAACGCGGAAAGTTTAATTCATTATTTGTCAACACTGTCTAATTTTCTGAAAAGTCAATTATAACTTTTGAATCACATTCCTCGGAATTGATGTCACACAAAAAGTATTTGAACCGCCGAGTGACCGTCCTTTCTTGAAGAAGACAGAACTCTGATTATCAACGTCATTGCTGGCAGAGAGTATTATTGGTGACTTCAAGAGGCTCGCCTCCTGTCACGTCTCTCAACTATCTTATCTCAGAGTATGTACACGTAGGCTTCTCCGTGTCAACATTCTTGAAACAATATCAACACACACACACACACATCCAATCGGTATCGCAATAAGAATAAATTTATTTGCATATCACACATCTGGCGTGAGCATGTGGGGTCTTTCACCCATTAGCTATAAACATGCTATACAAACAACTCCATTCTAGGTCTTCTATATAATTTTTAAAGTTACAATTTACAATTTCCTTTCAATTTTAAAGGGGTGTCACTAACAATAAGACTTCATGTTTTTGGCACCGACTGCAAAGTAATTTTTGAACAAAAAGAATTTTTTTTCATTAAATTTCTTTTTCAAGTATCATACATTGAAAGCTGCTAAATACTTCTCAATACATATGGATGTTTTAAAATTTTTAGGGATATATTTTTACATGTCAATCTTTATTTCCATGTTTTAAAGATGATGAAAAAGAGTCAGCATTTTTCCTTTATTACAAAAATAAGCGAAGGTTCACATCACAGAAATTAACACTCTTTATTTTTTCATAGATCAATTATTAAATCATCACTTTTTTATTTGTAAAATCTAAATACTTACTTATTAATTATTATCTAAATTAACGCTCTTTATTTTTTCATTGATTAATTATTAAATGATCACTTTTTTATTTTTGAAATCTAAATACTTACTTATTTATTATTATCTAAATTAACGCGCTTTATTTTTTCATTGATTAATTATTAAATAATCATTTTTTATTTTTTTAAATATAAATATTTATTGTGTAGTTTACAAGTTTTCATTCCTGAGCATTATTACACATCAAATTATTGCAGATTATCCAGAAGACATAACAAAGATAATCCAAATTTATCCTTGTTTAAACAATATATTATAGTTCCGCCACATAACAAAAAAGTTTTCTGTAACTTTTAAGTCACTGAAAGTCTGGCCGAATCAGAGTTTCTTTTACGCAATTCAATCTCAGTGTGCTCGATTGGGCAAGGCACTTCCGCAGGTCAAAGATTGCTTTTACATTGTTTTCGTAAGTAACATATAGACTTCGAACTGATAAGTCTGATACAATTTCTCGCAGTTCTTTGTTCTGTAACCATGTGCATTATCGTTCTAATAAATAATAATTGGTCAACTGCTAATATTCAAAATAATTGAAGACTTTTTACGATTATTATTATTTTATTAAATTATAATTATTTATTTATTTTTTTATAATTGAATCAGGGATTTATTTATTCTTTCCGAATAAACCATTTTCAGTGTAGATTATGTCACGATTTCTTTTTATGTAACTTTCAAATTGTTTGGTAATAGAATAATAACATCAAATACTTTGACTGTCCAAATCAAACTTTGTTTAACAATAATAAATTTCCTGCGGATCACTAGGGGTACGCTTACGCAAACTTGAACGAAATTTTGTGTTATGCTCAGTGACTAGCAGTGACAGAACTCGGTAAGTATCAGAATGCTTACACAGTTACAGAATGCGCGTACACAGTTTTGTAATGTTCTCGACCCCCATTAAGAAACTGATTCTTCTTAATTACCTAATTCTGCGAAATGGTCAAGTAAGAAGGACCAAGCATACTTTACTAAAAACTACTTCAAAGTAAATACTTTATCACAGTGGTATTCAAAAAAATATATTAAATAATGAAAATGTGTAAAACTGTCGGGACTTGAATTTCACAACTTTTTGGCAACGACCCATATGCATTCTTTCCCAACTCAGCGCACCTCGAACTTTCAACTTTGATCAATCCTCTTGAAACTTTGCTTGTAGCCCCATATGAATGAACTTTTGAGGCGAAACCATTGACCGCCATAATGCATGGTTATCGAGATATCGGTCATCGTAGTTGCACCATTTTCATGAGCAGAGAATTTTTCAAACGCATATAACATATAACACGTAATCTAAAACAAACTAACTTTATGCATAAATAAATTTTCGGTGCCAAAGGTCTAATAAACAAAAAAATAGATTTAAGTTTATTGGCTATGTTTCGGACGCTATGTGGTTCCTTTTCAAGCCTGCAGTAAATTTATTATAAAAAATTAATTAAAATAATTAAATACATTCTTTACATAATAAATCATCATAATCATAACGACAAATACACTCTTTACATAATAAATCATCATTAATAGTATCAAAAAATCTAAGTTTATCAAAATTATTAAAATTTTCCAAGTGTGGTGTAATGAGGCCACTTTTTCGGCATCTGATTAGAAAATTTCTTTGATTACGTAAAAGAGCTACTCTTGATAATAAACAAGAGAATTTTTGTAGATGAGAATAGTTTAGAAAGGTATTTTAATAAATTTTATCACAGTAATAATTATTTTCTAAATAATTACTATTTTAGTCCCTATTTCTCAATTAGAAAACTTTATTTCAATGGTTCTCCCAGGAGAAATCATCAAATTTAACCAAATTAATCTTAAAACGTCGTTTTTTTATTGTACTTTTTGACGCTATAAAATGGACAAATCAGGCATTAATTAAATATTAAATAAAATATTTATTTTATTTAAAAAATAATTCAACAGAACTTTGAACACCGTCCGTTTCTATCTAGCGTCAGTGCGCGTCAACTGTTTTCAATTTTTCAGAACAAATAGAGTCCCTGCCCATAGCGTGGCCTAGACTGCCTAGAGCATATATTAGAAATAAAATTTGATAATTGACAGTACGGAGAATAAATCAGTATATTATTTAGTAGTGTGCAAGAGAGTAGGCGGAACTTCAAAAATATTTCGAGAAAATTTATTCTCTAGTGAGTCTAGCGGCAGGATCTGTATCAGTTTTGAATGAAGTTGAAAACAGTTGATACGCACTGACGTTAGATAGAAACGGACGATGTTCAAAGTTCTGTTTAATTATTTTTTAAATAAAATAATTATTTTATTTAATATTTAATTAATGCCTGATTTGTCCATTTTTTTCGTCCGGCGCACAGTGGTTTGAGTACATCGTTAACTTGTATAGCTACTGTTAGTACATCAATTTCCAACAGGGCAGGGTGTTGTATCGAATTATCGACCACAAGGTGCACTGTGAATTTACCTGTGGGTAAGTAACGTGCGTGACTTGCACGTTCAGTCACTTTCAAGAGGCGCGAGAAAAAAAGCGACAACTTTGTAAAATCGTGAAAATAAGCATTTTGTTGAAATAGAAGATGTTCCTGAAAGTATGTAGAGTATTTTCATATGTATTGATGCGAATTTTCTATACATTTCGTTCATATAAAAAACGTTTGAATGTGACATTTATGAATCGTTTTTCTTTTTACAAATTTTATAAACATGCATCGACACAGTTTTTATCTCGCAAGATCCCATGGAGTTCGCAGTTGATTTGTGTGTAAAAATGTGTTGAGAATCGAATGTCGTGACTCGGGCTTCCTCGTTCTTCCCCCTTTTGTTATAAATAAACATTTTCTGAAGTCGCACGAGCCTCTTAGTGTCTACTTGTGTGTGAAGCTCAGTGAGGGCGCATGATATATTGCGAGACAACCGGTTTCTTTCAATGGAAAAAAATATACGTGGTGTCGACTTATCACGTTCTTAGACTCATTATACAAGGTGTCTATTTCGAAGGTATATTCCAAGACTCTCATCTTTTTTTATTTCATGTCAAATTAAATGTTTATACATGGATGTTTGATGAACAAAATTCATTGAAGTATAATGATCGTAAATTATTAATTTCTTTCACAGCTTCTCAAATATTTTTCCATCTATTGCAGGAACAAACATGGGGACTGTGGAATGGACGAGGCGCAAAATGTTCGATGCTTTGCGAAAAGACTTGAAAGCAGATCTTGACACCCAGATCAAAATTTTATGAACGTTTTTGTCATTGTAGTCTATATTGCATAGTTTCATAAGAAAAATAAGCATATATTTATACAACAATATTTGTTATTAATCAAAACTCGCAGATCCACAACATAAAATTGATATATTCGCATTTCCGATCATTTTATGAAAAAGTTTGTCATTTTGTGCCCACTATTCTTAATTTAACATAATTCATGACATTTTATATATGAGCGACCCTATAATCCCCTAGATCTTTGATTTGGAATAAAAATATCACGATCCATTCCATTTTCGAATAGAACTATCAACATCTTCGCTCATTTCCGAAATCGAAGTCGGCCATTTTGTGTCCGCCATTGCGAGTTTCCCTTTTTTAAGGTCATGTTCGCAATCAGCGACTTCAAAAACCCTCGAGACAACAATTTGGGGTAAATGAATCCTTTTTTTAAGTTTTTGCCAAGAATGCGCAATTTTAGACCACTGTGCGGCGACAAAAAGTACAATAAAAAAAACTATATTTTAAGATTAATTTGGTTAAATATGATGATGGCTCCTGGGAGAACCATTGAAATAAAGTTTTCTAATTGAGAAATAGCGACTAAAATAATAGGTATGCGAATATGTATCATCCTCCATGTTTAGATTAGAAAAAATTTTTTATTTTAAACACACAAGTTTTAGAAACAATTACACAAAACATTAAGTATAAAAATAGTTTGAAAATTAAATACAAATTACCTTAACTGTAAAAAGTAAAAATTTACATTTCAAATAACAGGAAAAAGAAGTTGAAAAATTCAACTAGTCAAAAATTTTAAATAAACGTTCGCCCGTCGTCAATGAGGCGAGGACGATAACTGGAGATCTTTAGAATTAGAGGGGATATTTATACTAAGAAGCATGTACTCTAGAGCATTGACCTCTTATCACGTGTGAACCTGAAAATTCGTTAAGAGGGATTATGGATTTAAATTTAGTAATACCGGATTGTACATAAGCATAAATATCCTCTTTTTTATTAATACTATTATTGCTACTCTTAATGTATATCATTTCTGAAATCAGACGTTTTTTCCAGTTAGATTCAAAATCGAGTACTTTAGTATTTACCCAATCAAATTCATGGTTGTATGTGTTACGATATATAAATGACAGTACATGAACTTTTAACTTCTTTTTCGTGTTATTTGAAATGTAAATTTTCACTTTTTACAGTTAAGGTAATTTTGTATTTAATTTTCAAATTATTTTTATAATCAATTTTTGTGAAATTTTTTCTAAAACTTGTGTGTTTAAAATAAAAATTTCAGCCTGAAGAAGTCAGTGAACCAAGCTGACGAAACGTTGCAAGCGAAAATGATTGTTTTTTATTTTCTATTTACCCCGCTGATCAACAAAAAAATTTTTTTCTAATCTAAACATGGAGGGTGATTCATATTCGCATACCAACTATACAAGTCTTGGATCGTACATGGACTTCACAGGAAAAAGCACACTAAGTTTTTTTCAATACATTGAACAAGTTTATGGAATCATCAGCAAATGTACCTGCACCTCTCCTGAGGTGCAGGTACAATAATTTGATTCCACATCACATTCAAAATTTGTGTTCTCATTACTCAAAAAGTTTTTCTTTTCATAGTAATTCATGTAAAAAAAGTTTTGATGCTTATAATAACTATACATCTAAAAAAAGGTTAAAATTAGAAATACGTGATATTAACTATCATATCCAATATTTAAATAAATCTTTAGTAAACATTAAGAAACAAATTATTAAATCTGGAATAGAGGATAATACTATTAAAAAAATTTTGGAATTATCTAGTAATAAATATAATACTATTTTTCGTCATTGTAATGTTTATCATAAAAGAAAACTTGACACTTTATTATTAAAAAATAATCGTGGTAAAATTGTAAATAGAGTTTCTTGGGTTAAGAACTTGCCTGTAAAAAAATTCCGGTTGAGGTTATTGACACTGTGTCTTTAGGTCCGAATCATTATATACCGTCTAGATTTTCTTCTAAAGATGCGATCAACACGATTAAAAATATTGAAACATCGTTACAATCATAAGACATTAATGATTCCGTTAAGGATGAAATAAGAAATAATGTTACAAACAATATATGCAGTTTCATAAAACAAGACACACATCTCTGTTGAATGAAGGTTTTTGGCTAAAAAATTAAAAATAACTAAATCCTTTATCCAAAATAATTCAGATATTTTTTTTTACAATAGCGGATAAAGGAAATCTCACGGTTTGCATAAACAAAATAGATTATTTTAATAAAATACACTGCCTTTTACAGGATTCTAATACTTATAAAAGGCGAAATAATAATCCTCTTAAAAAATTACAAGAAAATACTTCTAAAATATTAAAAAATTTGAATGATAATGATTTCTTACAATTTAAATATCACAATAATGATTTAACTTTGACCAACACTACATTAGCTAAGGGTTACGGTTTACCTAAAATTCATAAGAAAGATATACCACTTTGTCCTATAATTTCTGTAATTAATAGCCCAACCCAATTTTTTAGCTAAAGTTATTTATAATGATCTAAAAAATGGTACAAAAATTCCTAAATCGCATATTAACAATAGTCTACATTTAGTAGAAAAATTAAAAAATATAGTAATTAATAGTGATCATATTTTTATGTCTTTAGACGTCGGTTCTTTATTTACTAACGTTCCTTGCTCTTTAGTGTTTAGTTCAGGCATCTGGTAGTTTAGTTTTCGAAAAAATCCGGTGAACAATTTTTTTTGAGAAAACGCTTTATTAAGGGGTCCTATTTGACATATTAAGAATGTTACCAGGAATACGGGGAAAACCCGGTTTAAAAAAAAAAATCATTTCCAAAAGTTACGTTTGCGTGAACGGATAATTCCCATTGCATTGTAGAGCAAAATGTCCAACAGGAGAAAGAAAGAGAATAAAATTATGAGAAAATTTTGTTTAAAAAATAACACAGCCACACAAAAAAAAAGTCTGATACTTTTGACGAGACACATGTATTCCTATGTATTTTGAGACGCTGAATCCGAATCTGAGGTCAAA
>JBAGKK010493639.1:0-15510 GCA_037177015.1 Euceroptres primus
CAGCATAATTTTAATCCAACGAATTAAAATTATTTCACAGCATAATTCGACAAAATTGTAAAGTACTTCAAATTTGTAAGTAAAAAAAAAAAGAAACAAACAATTATTTTTATGTTGTTGACATAATTGTAATGCGTTCCATTATTATTATGCTAAAACATAATTTTAATTCATTTTCATTTCATTAATTAATATGAGACTACATTTTATTGAGTTATTCAAAAAGTAAAACGGCTTGCCATAGTCCACCACTCTTTTAGGCTTGAAAGTAGGTGCGAAGAACATGTTCACTCATTTCCTTTGTCCATTTCATCCTGCGTCTGGGTTGCGGAATATCCTCCTGTTGCTGTTGTTCATTTGCTTCAGTGGCCTCAACCTCAGATCTTATTCGGTTAATATGCCTCTTAGAGAGGAGATTGTTGGACTCAATGTATTCGAATTTCCGATGGAGGTCTATCTCCGTTATTGCTGCCATTTCTGGGTGCAACTCCAAGAATTTTCGACGAAAGACCATTCCTCTTTCCGTCGGGTCTATTGTCCCTTGGGCTACGAGGTGGCAGCGCATCACTGCTTCGTCATGTTTAGATAACCAATCGATGCGCTACCGTGGCATTCCTGTGAAATGCTAATGCTTCCAATGTAATTTGAGTAAGGCTATTTTAATATTAAAACCAAAATATGCTATCAATTTATGTTTTATTGTTATTGACGTTATTTTATCTGTTATCAATTTAAATAAAAAGGTTTAATGACAATTAAAATTTTTAAGGCAAAGTAAGAAATTAAAATATTTATTGCATGCAGAATAATGAGCATATTTAAGGAAGTAGCTGTCAATTTTTTAGGAAAATGTAAAATGAAAATTTCAGATCGAACAGTACTTTTAAGAATTCAAGTCAATAAGCCCGCGGTGAACGATAAAGGTACGCTTGGGCAGGTACACACTATCATAACAGATGCAACATTTTCGTTTAAAAAAATATTTACATAGTATAAGCCAGAGCTTATACTATGACTTGAAAATATATATTTTTTAATTAGCAATTATCAAGTCTGGCAATATGTTAGACGGGTGCTGCTGGTCTGGCGATTGAAATATCATAAACTTGGGACATCAATACTTGATCCTGGATAAAAATTGACTGTTATACTAACACTTGAAAATTTCAATGTTTCACCAGCCTCTGGTGTCTAAATGCATGCGGGAGGGATCTGGCATTTATGGCTTTCTAAAGAAGGGTCGTTTCTAAGATATATTAGCCACTAACTAGGTGTTATACTTTTATTTGACGAAAAAGGTCACCAGCTCTTAGTCTAAACTATTTTCAAGATGAATGGCAATTCGAATAATTAAAAATTATAGCAAATGATTATTCGGCAACATGAATTTCGGTCAAATGAAAACTATGACAAGTGAATTTAGCGGTCTATTCATGCGCCTCTGTGCTCTCCCTGGTAATATCGGTCCGCTATCGTGGAAGATATAGTCCTCACCTCTGCTCGATGCGAGGAACTTGTGTTTGATATTCGTTAGTCCTGAACCAGTGGACACTAAGGGCGTATTGAAAAGAAAGATAAATAAATTTTTCCCTCTTGGGTAGGACTGAAAAGTTGTTGGTAGGTGTCAAAATTGCTCCTCTAAAAGATGAGCAAAAGCCAAAAATTTCCTGAGGACGTTAAAAGTAAAAAATAGAAAAAAATGGTAAATTTCTCATTATTTTAGCAACGAAATTTTATTTTTCGATTCCGAATGAACGGGAAAAGTTGAATACTATAACCCGACTTATAGTGTAGGCCCTAGAATTTCTATACGAATAGCGAAAATCTTGCAAACGCGATTGGCTGAGGGAAACCACAAAGGTGGGTAGGGATATCCTTGCCTCGACGGAATTCCTGTACGAATACACACCCCAAAAAAAAAAAAATATTTTAAGGTCCCGCATTTATCTTGAAATTACGGAAATTGATAAGTAACTGATTTTAACGCTGATTTCCGCACATTTCTCAAGTCTGGTCATCAGAAGTGTAAAACATATGTTATTGAGCATATATTTTTAATATAAAAATAAAATAAAATATATAGCAGTACTTACTTTTAAGCATAAAAGCTTTTTTCAATTCAATTGAAATTTGCTTTCGAAAACTGGCAAGGTTTTGCGACTCTTAAAACATGCCCTGATAACTCGGTCTCTTGCATCTCAGGAGTACCTCTGGGAGTATGCTGATGTCGCCTCTTTAACGTACTTCTCGACAGTCTGGGTATGGCCTGAAAGATTGAAAACGTCTGGGAATGGGGTAATGAAATTTGTTCATTGTAAATTTCCGTCAGTCTTCCTTGCTCATTGCTCTCACTAAAGGAGGCTCTGTTATGAGAAAAACACTCCAGTCGATGATGTCGATGTAGTCTTTCGCATCTAAATTCAACGGAGCATTACGAATTTCCGTCATTCTTCGGAAGTGGATTGTCTGGCTGAGAGAATACGATTCCCAGCCGACTCCCGCCTTTCGTCGCAAAGAATTGTAAGAAGAAGTTTCTCTGAATGAGCAAAATATGCATTGTTCTTCATGATCTTACATACATATACTATATAAGAGCAGGATTTTATGATCTTCATGATCGTCTTTACTATAAAAGATTATGAATTTATGATCTTTATGATCTTATATACTATATAAGATATACAATGCATATTTTGATCAACCAGAGAATCTTCTTACAATGCTTTGCAATGAAAGACCAGAAATTCGAGAGACGGCTGTGTTCTCTTAGCCAGACAATGCACTCCCGAAGAATTACGGAAATTCGTGATGCCTCGTAAAATGCCATTGTAAATTTCCGTAAGTCTTCCTTGCTTATTGCTCCCACTAAAGGAGGCTTCGTTATGAGAAAAACACTCTGTTCGACTCCTCTTGCTGGTGGGTTGGCTGTGGTCGTTATGTTCTTGATCTTTGTGTATGGAAGATGGGAGGCTCTCAAGGAGCCTCCTGTCAAGTTGGGAGATAGCAGATGGTCGGAGGATCTTCTGGAAGGACAGAGGGACTTGAAAACTCCTTTCGGCTCTTCCGGAGAAGTGAGGAAATAGAAGGTACCCGGAGGACCTTCTGGAAGGAAAGAGGGACTTGGAAGTTCCTTTCGGCTCTTCCGGAGAAGTGGGGAAATAGAAGGTACCCGGAGGTCCTTCTGGAAGGAAAGAGGGACTTGGGAGCTCCTTTCGGCTCTTCCAGAAAAATGAGGAGGTAGAAGGTACCCGGAAGAACTTCTGGAAGGAAAGAGGGACTTGGAGGTTTTCGAGGGTAGGGACGAACTCGGAAATGGTATTCACTAAGTATTCATTTTCCCGATTTACAAGACTAAGCGCGTAGACGGGTGCCGTGACGAGGCTGGAACCCCGCGACTGACTCTCCTCCGGTGCAAGGAGCTCGTCCTTTTAACAGCCTTACGCCCCCACGACGAGGTGGTGGTAGGGGTTGTCTCCCCTCCAGTTTCTCCCAAGGTGCTGGGCCTTGCTAGAACCTTCTAAAAGGTTTTTTCATAATAGGAGAAACTTAGACTAGGCTTGACCTTGCATAGTACCGTAGGCCATTAGAGAGAGGAAGAGAGACTATAGTGCGTGCGAGGGAGACGGTGAGAGCAAAAACAACTAGCGAGCCTCGTTGCTCGTCCACATCTGCAAGCACTTAGGCTCTTCCGCTTTCACTGGCCGTGATAAAATGCAAGTTTGAACGTGCTTCTTGCACCAAACTAGAAAACTGCAAGCAAAACGTCGTCAAAAAACGATAGTATTTAAAAAATGCTAACGTTCTATCGCGACACGTTTAACAATCCACCTCCCCAGAGATATACATTTTTCTGGAGGTGACTAGTTTTGAGTTTCTTAATTCTAATTACAATCTAAATGTAAAAATTCAAGAAATCAAAAACTACAACGAAGATACACATGGTTCCTTAACCTAATGACGCTTCATCCGAGGTGTGTACGGGCGGGTGTCCGTGTAGAAAGGCGGCTGCCTCATTCGTAGGACGTATCGCCTCCTGGCGCTATGACTTGGAAGACTCTTCATCCAAACAGTCCTGGCAGTTTTGGTTAACTAGTGAAAGGTATGGCTGTTCACCATTACCCCAGAGTGACATCTGCAGGAAGGAAGTGGTGCCGGTCACTGAAGATGGTAGAGTGGCAGCTGGTGGAAGGTGAGGCGGTCGCCAACACCTCAGCATGGAGTTTCCAGGGCGGCAGTGCCGGTCCCTGAAAATGGTTGAATGTTAGCTGGTGAAAGGTATGGCTGTTCGCGAGTACCCCAGCATGACATCTGAGTGGTAGCTCGTGGAAGATGAGGCTATCGCCAACAACACCCTAGCATGGTGTTTCCAGAACGGAAGTGCGGGTCCCTGAAAATGGTTGAGGTGGCTAGGTTCCTTGGCCTAAGGAGCTAGCAAGTGGTGGATGCGGTTGTGCACTGTCATCCCAGTATCGACGTAGTTTGATTTTGGTGCGTGGTGTTATGCTCGAATTCCTCTGCTGAAGCTCCGGCCGCAGGTACTGGTTGGGATCTTTCCTCTAAAGGGTCAGCTCCTTTTCCAGTCGATGCGGTTGTCCACCGTCGTCGGCAGGTGGCAGGTTTGAGCCAGGGAGCTTAAATGGCTGTGAGATGGCAGGAACGATGTCTCAGGCTTGTGTTATATCACAAAAGCTTTCGTGAATCGAATTTGAATCTTCGAACCCCACGTTGGGCCGCCAATTGTTAGACTCCACTTGCTGGTGGGTTCGCTGTGGTCGTTATGTTCTTGATCTTTGTTTATGGAAGATGGGAGGCTCGCAAGGAGCCTCCTGGCAAGTTGGGAGATAGCAGATGCTCGGAGGATCTTCTGGAAGGACAGAGGGACGTGGAAGCTTTTTTCGACTCTTCCGGAAAAGTGAGGAAATAGTAGGTACCCGGAGGACCTTCTGGAAGGAAAGAGGGACTTGGAGGTGGTGACGGTAGGGGTTGTCTCCCCTCCAGTTTCTCCCAAGATGCTGGGCCATGCTAAAAGCTTCTAGAAGGTTTTTTCACAATAGGAGAAACTTGGACTAGGCTTGACCTTGCATAGTACCATAGGCCATTAGAATGAGGGACAGAGATATAGTGCGTGCGAGGAAGACGGTGAGAGCAAGAGCAAATAGCGAGCCTCGTTGCTCGTTCACATCTGCAAGCAATTAGGCCCTTCCGCTTTCACTGGCCTTGATAAAATACAAGTTTGAACGTGCTTCTTGCACCAAACTAGAAAACTGCAAGCAAAACGTCGTCGAAAAACGATAGTATTTAAAAAATGCTGACGTTCTATCGCGACACGTATAACAACTCCAGTCGATGATCTCGATGTAGTCTTTCGCATCCAAATTCAACAGAGGCATCACGAATTTCCGTAATTCTTCGGGAGTACATTGTCTGGCTAAGAGAATACGATTCACAGCCGTCTCTCGAATTTTTCGTCTTTCATTGCAAAGCAT
This sequence comes from Euceroptres primus, assembly GCA_037177015.1. Classification (NCBI taxonomy): domain Eukaryota; kingdom Metazoa; phylum Arthropoda; class Insecta; order Hymenoptera; family Figitidae; genus Euceroptres; species Euceroptres primus. The sequence continues at coordinate 5,487 of JBAGKK010493639.1, forward strand.
TGTAAGAAGATTCTCTGGATGAGCAAAATATGCATTGTATATCTTATATAGTAAAAACGATCATGAAGATCATAAATTCATGCTCTTATATAGTATATGTATGTAAGATCATGAAGAACAATGCACATTTTGCTCATTCAGAGAAACTTCTTCTTACAATGCTTTGCGACGAAAGGCGGGAGACGGCTGGGAATCATATTCTCTCAGCCAGATAATCCACTTCCGAAGAATGACGGAAATTCGTAATACCTCCGTTGAATTTGGATGCGAAAGACTACATCGACATCATCGACTGAAGTGTTTTTCTCATAACGGAGCCTCCTTTAGTGAGAGCAGTGAGCAAGGAAGACTGACGGAAATTTACAATGGACAAATTTCATTACCTCCTTCCCAGACGTTTTCAATCTTTCATGCCATACCCAAACTGTCGAGAAGTACGTTAAAGAGGAGACATCAGCATCCTCCCAGAGGTACTCCTGAGATGCAAGAGACGGAGTTATCAGGGCATGTTTTAAGATTGCAAAACCTTGCCAGTTTTCGAAAGCAAATTTCAATTGAAATCAAAAAAAGCTTTTATGCTTAAAAGTAAGTACTGCTATATATTTTATTTTATTTTTATATTAAAAATATATGCTCAATAACATATGTTTTACACTTCTGATGACCAGACTTGAGAAAAGCGGGACCTTAAAATATTTTTTTTTTTTGGTGTGTATTCGTACAGGAATTCCGTCGAGGCAAGGATATCCCTACCCACCTTTGTGGTTTTCCTCAGCCAATCGCGTTTTTAAGATTTTCGCTATTCGTATAGAAATTCTAGGGCCTACACTATAAGTCTGGTTACAGTATTCAACTTTTCCCGTTCATCCGGAATCGAGAAATAAAATTTCGGTGCTAAAATAATGAGAAATTTGCCATTTTCTTCTATTTTTACTTTTAACGTCCTCAGGAAATTTTTGGCTTTTGCTCATCTTTTAGAAGAGCAATTTTGACACCTACCAAGAACTTTTTAGTCCTACCCAAAAGGGAAAACTTTATTGTTTTGTGAAAAATTTATTTGTTTTCTCGATATGACCTAGTTAAACCGCTAAATTCTAACCACAATGTAACGGAATTACATTTTGTTCGACCCTCAGTGTAACCATGAGTGCGTACATTGTTTTTTCGTCAACAACCGGTAAAATTAAATTAAATTTTACACCATGTATTCGAGTAACTCTTTTGACGATTCGTTGTTTCTAACAGTTGCTCGAGTATTAGACGAGAATTTTCGCCCAAGCGGATGATTGAATGCAAACAAACAGACTAGATCTTTACAGTTTTTTATATGCCCTTGAGGCAACAATACAGAATTTTATTGGAAGATTTGTGCTTAGTCATGGCCACTTGCTGAGCAAGACGCCAATAAACAAGAAGAAGAAGCAATTGATGACAGTGCGATGTGTGAGAGGGTACTGTATAATGCATTAGAAAAAATTTTTCAAAATTTTGGACCAAACAAAAGTTTAACTTACCTGAGGATACGTTATAGGTGCGAGCTTCTTATCTTTTAATCGTTCAATGGTTTCCTTGTCTTCACGCAGATCTAACTTAGTGCCAACTAAAATTATAGGAGTAGCTGGACAATGATGGCGAACCTCAGGATACCATTTGGCTCTAACATTCTCAAAACTTGCTGGATTGACCAGCGAGAAGCAGATCAAGAAAACATCAGTCTGTGGGTATGAAAGTGGCCGCAATCTATCGTAATCTTCTTGACCAGCCGTATCCCAAAGGCCGAGGTTTATTGGTTTACCGTCTACCATAACATTTGCAGAGTAATTGTCAAACACTGTAGGTATGTACTCGCCTGGGAAAGCATTGGTAGTGTAGCTGATCAGTAAACACGTTTTACCCACCGCTCTATACAAAAAAAAAGAAGAAAAAATTGTTATTGATTCATCTCGTCAAAAAGAATATCATGAATTATAATGTTATGAAAGAATATCCATACAAAAAAAAGAAGGAAATTTTTTTATTGATTCTTCTCGTCAAAAAGAATATCATGAAAGGAAATTATTTATCTCGTATTCACTTTGTAAAAATAAATTATTGTCAAGAGGAAATTGATAAAAGTATTGGCAATAGTATTGACCTTAAAAGTTAAATTCAGTATTTCGGCATGTCCGGGAAAGTGGTGCATAGTCAGTAAGAAATTTATTATGGACAGGATACAAAAAATATTCAGCGGTTCTGTTAAAAAAAAAATAAAGATATCGGGTTGAAATTTAAGAGGAAATTTAATAGGAAACATGATGAAGCACGACTTTTATGTGTAATTTTTTCAAGATCAGTTGAGGATTTACTGCGAAACATCGAAACTCACTTTATTAGAAGCGCTATAAGAGGAGCGGATTTAATTGAGTTTCAGATATTTGTTGAAACTTTAATTCGTCGAATTCTCGTAGCAAGTATCACTGGCGGGCTATTCCTAAAACAGGGAATGCGAACGCTAGTTCCCTGCGGAAGATGTAAGTGTGTTCTATGAGCCCTGAACGTATTGCAGTGGGTTTACCAATGGATTTCGAGAAAAAAATTCAAACATCACGTCTTATACTGCAAAGCGCGGTTTGGTAGGGCAAAAAAATGTCTGGACAAATTGATTTTCAGACCAGAATTTTCATCCGATTTGAACGTTTCTTTTTAAATAAAAGTTAATAAAATTCTGCTCATTCGGGTGCCAATATAAAATGAATTATTTTTTTCCTTAGGGCCTTAACATAGAAATTTGTACATTTTAACAAAAAAAAGGCGTTTTTTTAAAAGAAAACTTTCTTGAACTCCCCCAAGACGTTTAAAATACTAGGATCGCTAAATATTTTTTTTAACTTTTAAAAGAAAAAACACGGGGTAATTTTTTTTATTTTAGGGAAAAATCCTAAAGCGTAGACTTTCAAAAATTTATTAAATTGGCCCAGATACGGTACCAAAGTAATCTAAGTTTTATAAATTGCTTGGCTCTTACCCCCTAAAAGTTTTCGTTAAATCGGTACCTCCATGTTAAACTCTCCTATCTTGGGTTGGCGCTATATACTCTCCTATCTCCTTTTCGAGCTGGTACCTAGCGCCGCGCACGGATAATAAAACGAAGTGGCAATTCGAAAATTAAATAGTCGAGTATAGAGCGCCAACCCGAGATAGAAAAATGTAGCCTGAAGGTACCGAAATGAAAAAAACTTACCCGTATTTATTTTTTAGAAAAATTGTATTTCAAGCCCCGTGCAAGGTGACTGAAGAAAGAAAATGGTTTCTTTCCACTTTTTCTCCTAAACTATGGGTTCAAGCGAAAAAGTGGACGTAACAAACGGCGTAAAATTTGCCAAGTGTTCCCGTCTAAAATTTTGCTGTCGCCTATCATATTGAAACTCCACCAGATTGCACTGCTAGCGAACCTCTTTAAATTCTGTAAAAGGGGTGCGCCTAGTATGACGGGTTGTCAAGATACATGGGCCCGAATTTTCGACGATTCACCCCGATTGCTAACTTTCAATTGTACATAACTCCTGATACAGTTATCCAATGTTACTTTTTTATGGGTGTTTTGGGAGATTTTTTTAACGAGGTTTACAATAAAAATAATCATTTTTACAATAAAAAAATTATTTCAGCTTGATTTTTCATTTTAAAAAGCATTTTTGAGTTTTTCTCAAAATGAGGCATTTTGACTTTTTTAAAAAAGTAAGCTAGAAAAAAAGAAAGATTTTTTCTCTTGAAAAAAAAACAAAACGAAAGTGTTGTGGAAAGTATTGGTTGAATTGTAAAAGTTCATAAGAGCGCGGGTGCCTGCGCCAAGCAGCCGCAGCGCTACCAGGCGTGCTGTAGTGTCTGACAAGGAAAAGGTCAGAGGTGGTGTTTTTTGTTTTGATTCATACTTTTTGTAAAGAAAGGCCATTGGCCCCAAGGTAAAGCTGTGAAATTCCTAGAACCCAATATTTGACCATTTTTTAGACAAACGGCTTTAAAAAAATTATTACTGGCCCTATGGACTTGAAAAAGCCGTCTCCTAAGTGGCCGAGTAGCTCAGCGGTTGAGCGCCCGATTTGTGCATAGAGGCTGCGGGCTCGATTCTCGCCGCCTGGATATTTTAACATGTTTATTTGCTTTATAATTATTTAAATCTTTATAAATTTAATTCCCTCGTAAAATTTTTGTCAATTACTAAATAATAAACATTTAATATGCTTTTTTCCAATGAAAAACATTTTCGGAGTTTTTTCACATACAAATGTAATTTTTATAAATTTTATAAATTTAATCATTTATTTAAAATTGATGCACGCACTATAAAATAAGAATATATATCAAGTAATTATATTTCAAATGAGATGAAATTTTGATCATGTAGATAAATATTTAAAAATGAGAATATAAACGAAAATTTTTATTTTGGATAGTTTTATTTCGAATAAAATATCATGAATCACAATAAAAAATATCGTAGAAAAAATTAAAACTAGAATTCACAATCATTCGATGTGCAAGATGTAGCATTTCTTTCTGCTTTGTCTGCTTTTACGACAACTATCCTTCTGACTCTTGCGACTGATTGTGAATTCTAGTTTTAATATTTTCTACAATATTTGTTATTGTGACTCGTGATATTTTATTCGAAATAAAACTAACCAAAATAAAAATTTTCGTTCATATTCTCATTTTAAAATGTTTATCTTCATGATCAAAATTTCATATCTTATTTAAAATATAACTATTTTATATATATTCTTATTTTATAATGTGTGCATCAATTTTAAATAAATGATTAAATTTATAAAAATCACATTTGTATGCGAAAAAACTCCAAAAATGTGAGTTTTTCATTGGAAAAAAGCGTATTAAGTGTTTATTATCGTGTAATTGACACACATTTAACGAGAGAATTGAATATATAAACATTTAAATAATTAAAAAGCAAAAAAAATAAAATAAAAAAATCCAGGCGGCGAGAATCGAGCCCGCAGCCTCTGCGCACAAATCGGGCGCCCAACTGCTGAGCTACTTGGCCACTTAGGAAACGGCTTTTTCAAGTCAATAAGACCAGCGACAATTTTTTAAAAGCCGTTTTTCTCAAAACTGACCAAATATTTGGTTCTAGGAATTTTACAACTTTACTTTGGGGCCATGACCTTTCTTTACAAAAAGTATGAATCAAAACAAAAAACACCACCTCTGATCTTCCCCTTGTAAGTGGTTCTAATACTTAATAAAAATGATTTTTCTGTTTACATGTAACCAAAATTTTATTTTATTCTCACTTTTTGATAGTTTCAGAACAATTTATGTATCTCGTGGCTCCAAAACCAAAAGATTCCATCTCGAAGTTTAACTGTCACTTGATTCGAATTTGTTTTGTATGTGAAGTCATAGGAAACAAGCAAGAAGTCAATTCTTTCAAATAAATGAGTTTTCAAAGCCGCGGCGTGGCTCTGCCAGACGAGCCTTTATATCCGCAGCTAATATCACGCGTATCATTCGCTCCGAAAACGGTTGCTCTCCCTTCGCTGAATCGAAGATTTGTAGCTATCATACCTTATATTAGACTTTTTCAGTAATTGCACTGGTCCTTTTTTAATACTCACATCCACTGCACTAGTTTGATTCGATAGAATAAGCAAAAAGATATTTCTTTGAGAAGTACTTTGACATAATGAAAAGACGAAGGGGTTTTGGTACCGTTGTTGTAATCCTTTTCAAAAGGATGATCATAAGCTCACATCTGATCTAAGAACAATTTCTTTAAAGTTTTGAGAAAAGTACCCTAGCATATCAACTGATTCGAAAGTATGTGGATCGTGGAAAAAAGAGATGACTGAATTTTCCCATGTTTGAAGATGAAGATACCCTCATTAACAACGGCAATGCATCTCCCATTTTTCAGAACGACATATTACCTGAAGAAGAAAATGGGGAATTATTTGAAAGAGATTATCCTATTTTTGTAGATCACTCTATTGATAGGATAGAATACCGGTATTGTTAACAAACGGATAGAAGCACATTACGTACTGAGATTACTGATGCAGAAGATTTTGCAGAAGAACTTGTCGAGCGTCTATTTAAATTAAAGTCTCATTATTTTATAGCTAAGCAGCAATCTTTTTTTTTAAACATCTTAAGAATAGCTTGAAAAAAGGAGAACTTATTCTATGCGATTTTGCTGAAAACTATGCATTTGTAGCACGAAATTCCGCACAGTTATTTCATTGGAACAATGATCAGGTTGCGATATTTGCAACTGTCATCTAATTACAAAGAGGGTAATGAATTGAAACATTGCAGTCTAGCTCTTTTATCCGACAACCTCAATCACGACACAATATCTGTTTATGAATTTCAGAAAGTTATAACCAAATACCTAAAAGAAAATTTCAAACTAAAAAAAATTATTTACTTTACCGATGGTGCAGCGCAACATTTTAAAAATAAGTACAATTTTACAAATCTGCTGCATCATGAAGCAGACTTCGGTATTCAGGCGGAATGGCTCTTTCACGTGACTGCACATGGAAAAGGACCATGTGATGGAGTTGGGGGCAATTTGAAAAGATTCGCCGCACGTGCCAATTTCCAAGCATCGTCTCAGAATCAGATTTTGACTACTGATGCTCTATATCAATGGGCTAAGAAAAACTTGCCTGAAACGGTAGTCTTTTTTATCTCCAAAGAAAATCATGCCGATACTGCTGAAAACCTTAAAACTCGATTCGATTCTGCAAAGCATCGTGAAATTCAATTAAAAAATCATTTTTTAAGTACCACTGTGAGAGGCAAGAGGACTCACACCAAAAAGCACTCCATAACGTGAAAGGCAAGGAGACTCCCATCAAAAAGCACCCCAAACTGTTATAGGCAAGGAGATTAACACCAAAAAACACCCCAAAAGGTAAGAGGCAAGGTGTCGCGCCAAAAAGCACCTAGAAATGTAATAGGCGAGGAGAATCTATCCACCACAATTGTTTATTATTTTATTATTAACTATCGTTTTCCTACAATGAAAACGTATTGAAAATTTCATTTACAAGATATCTAAATTGTTCTACAACTATCAAAAAGTAAGAATAAAATAAAATGTTCGTTACACGTATGCAGAAAAATTATTTTTATGAAGTATTAGTACCACTGACATACTATAGCACGCCTCGTAGCGCTGTGGCTAGTTGGCGCGGGGCGCCCGCGCTCTTATGACCTTCTACAAATCTACCAATATTTTCCATTCCACTTTCGTTTTGGGATGTTTTTTTCAAGAGAAAAAATCAAGCTTTTTTTCTACCTTACTTAAAAAAAATTAAAATTGCCGCATTTTGAGGAAAAATCAAAAATGTTTTTTCAAATTAAAAATCAAGGTGAAATAATTTTCTTCTTGTAAAATGATTATTTTTATTGTAAACCTCGTTGAAAAACCTTTCCAAACCCCACATAAAAAAGTAAAATTGGATAACTGTATCAGGAGTTATGTACAATTGAAAGTTAGCGGTCGGGGTGAATCGTCGAAAATTCGGGTCCCTGTATCTTGACAACCCGTTATACTAGGTGCACCTCCTTTATAGAATTTAAAGAGGTCCACTAGTACTACAATCTGGTAGAGTTTAATAAGATAGGTGACAACAAAATTTTAGGCGGGGACATTTGGCAAATTTATAAATTTATTTTACTTTCTTACAGGAAACATTTTTTATTGTTGGCAGTTTTGTCTGAAACCATTTTTGGATCAGTAGATCACTTAAATATGACGAATACATTTTTAATCTTTTCCGGGCAACTGAAATCTCAAGCGAAAAAGTTAATGTGACGAAAATATTTTACTTTTTTCCGGCTAATATTTTTTGTTCTTAGAATTTTTGTCTAAAATCCTTTTTTGGAACGGTAGATCACTTAAATATGAAGAAAAAGTGTGTTTTATATTACTGTTACTTTTAAATCAGTATCGATATTAATAAAAATATATTGTAAACTTAGAAGAATCTGTATAAAATAAACAACTTTTATCTGAAACTTTAGTTTAAAAAATAAATAGTTACAGAGATATTTTAAAAAACTTATTAGTTATTATTTAGATATTTCATAGATTAGGATATGAGTTTATTGCAGTCGTCTGCAGTTGCTCACTTTTTTTTTTGCAAAGAAGGGCTAAATTCAGGAAATGAGAATAACCTTGCACGGATTGTGACTTCTGTGTTTTGCATCTTGTAGAGTTCAGTAATGTACTGAAATGTAATATCTGAATACTGTGCTCTATACTGTCGAGTTTTGTGAAAAGAATGAATGTGTGCTTTAGATGGTCATTTTATAAAGATAAGCTTCCGTAATCTAGTGTTTTTGAGAACTTAAGAAATAGAGATTAAATAATATAATTCTCGGTAGTTTTAAGAAAATGAGTGATCCTGAAGAAGAAACAAAATCAATATGGTTAATTGGTGCAATTTCTAATGATATTAAAAACTGCAATGAACTACCATCAAATCGTGAAGTACTAAGTATACTTTTCTGTATCAGTGAAAGCATAAAAGCAACAATAACTGAGGTAATTCAAGTTTGGCACCGAACAACAATTCCAATTACACAATATTATAATATTTAACTAAAACAAAAAAAATTAAATTCCACTTGGGAAAAAATCCGAAAAAGCAAGAATAGGCAAAAAAATAACGAAAAAGATAACGATGCGGAAAAATCAAAAGAGACTGACATAATAATAACTGAAAAATCGGAACACAATTGTGTATATTGGAATATGAAACTTAGCGGTTCAGAAAATGCGGAAACAGTACCATTTTTCCAAGTAGGAAAAATGGCAAAAGATATTGCAGAAAACTTCAGCGGCCTGAAACTAGCCGTCCGCCAGCCGGCAGACAACAGACAAATCCATAGGCGCCGACGCCAAGTTGAGAGCGGTAGAGCCCCTACCAATTCTGTTCGTTCCCAAGTACTTAATAACACTAAATTCGACCTTTTATCATTTCTTAATCAAAAAATAATATGCTAACAATTATTCAAGATAATAAACGGGTTTTTGAATTCGATATTAACATATCCGGATTTTTTTCAAGTTCAAAAATCGAGAAATCCACTATCTGGCATTCGGATAAAGTTGCTGGTTTTTATTTAAAAGAAAACTTCAATTTTATCATCAAGGCATTAAAGAGGGTTGTTCTAAGTGCCACTAGGAGCACTTAGTACGAGATCCCACTGCCAGAAATCTATCCTCATCTGTTTTATCATCAAAATGCAGCAAAAATGAATTATCATTTATTGGTTAATCGCGGACAGGTTGCCTATCGAAATCCTGCTGCAGGTAACGTTAAAAAATTACTTAAAAACTAATTTCATTTTGGAAATTACCCTTATTTGTTTCTTTATTCATTCAAACGTCGTTTCAAAGATAAAAATCTGTACTACTATAAAAACAAGGGTTGCCAACCCTCAGCCTGCTGCAACCCTTTGGCAGACTGCTTGAAATAGTGGAATTTTTATTAACAATCTACTCTCATATGTTTTTTCAAATATTTTTTGAAAAATCGAAGCTCGAATTTTTCCCTACACGATGAAATAAGGTTACCAAAGTAAAAGCTGCTGCTACTGGAGGTTGCCAGCTGATTTATTATTCCATTCTCCCGCTTGCTAGCGAGAGGGCGTGAGAAGGAATACGCACGCAATTCCGTGCGACAGACAAGGACGCAGCGTGGCGCACAGTGGGGAAAAAGAACATTTTTTGGTTCAAAATACGATTCCAGCTGAACCTGTGAACCGATTTGGATGTTAAAAAAAAAAAAACTGATAAAATTTCGGAGAGAATTGTCGAGGCCAATTTTTGAAAAAGGTCTCCAGTTTTTTATAAACAAATAAATACACTGAAAGCCCGATTTAAGGCTGGCTTCAAGGGTTGTCTCAATGGCCTTGGGCTTAAAGCGAGTGTCTCTAAACGTAAACAAGTCAGGATCGTATGAACTATTTCTGTTTGATTTTTGTCACGAGTGAAAAATATTTTTTA
>JBAGKK010493650.1:0-15510 GCA_037177015.1 Euceroptres primus
TATATATATATTAAATGAAGAAAATATCATTTTCTTTACAAATACATTCAAAAACCTCGTTTGTCCGCCGTTTACAGATACCCAAAATGGTCGACTCCTGTACTGTATGTAAAGGCGATGGGCAAGATCCTAAGTTTTGCTCACCGGACGCCATCTCGCGTCGCAAACGCTCATCAGCTTTGCACGCCGTGAGCCAGCTAGCGTCGTAAATGCTCACTAGGGCAATCTCGGGTTTTGCATGCATTTGTAAAGAAAAGTAGAGTTCGATACACGAGGCCTCACGGGCGATTTGTTCACTGCTCATGTGAAATCACCGCACTCGCGTACTCGCAGTGAAAAAACCGTTCATTATTACCTAAAAAAATGTAAATAATTGTAGATGATGCTTCCATGCCACGTTCTCTCTGAAACAGAAAATATTGAACTAAACTACATGCCTTTGAACTTTTCGATGTATTCTTCAGATAATTTCTATCCCACTAGTAACTCCTCCACGTACTGATCGCGCATGTTGATGAAAATTACACTTAAAGCTTAGAAGAATAAAAACTAGATTTCAAAAGACGGTCCTTATCACCTTCAACACTGACGGCGACGCGGAAGTTGTGAGCGAAAAATACTATAATGACCCAGAAGGCAGCGAACGAACGAACCACCGGATATCGAAAATTCGCGGCTCTAATTGGCGCAAGATTAACCAATTAAAACTGCGATACGTCCGTACTTGCATCTTAATTGGGCAACTAGTTTTTCTTCATATTTCTGTCAGTATTCAAACATTTACCTTGGGAAAAAGAAATTATCTAATAGAAATAGTTTATCTTTATGGCAGATTTATGAATTTTGTTATATAGGAAAAGTAGGGGCAAGATAGCCACTTACTGACGTAAAAATATTATATGAATAAAAATTTCCTTTTGGTAACGAATAAATAATATAGTAAAAATATTCATAATTGCGTGGCAAGTCTGATTTTAAATAAATTAATTATGAAAAAAGTTATCATTGAGTTTTTTGAAAATTGCGAACAAAGCCGACTTGTCCGATCGGTAAGGCAAGTCGCGGTACCTACTTCTGCCAATCCAAAAAGTTTGAAAAAAGCATTACGCAGTGGAATTAGTGGACTAGATTAAATGGACAAAATTCAAAATATGTTATTTTTTCAAAAAATACTTACTCAAAAGAAAATCTTTTATTTATTCAAGAAAAACTTTCATTGAAACAACAGTGCCCATTTTTAAACTCCCGATGCCCCACGCCAGTGGGGCTAAAAACCGGAGTTTATAAGGTTCATGTAAAAATCCTTTGTAACGCGTGTTGTCTTAAATCACAATATACACAAGTCTGAGACTTGGCACAAACATTCTCTATGGCTTGCGGAAGGTTTACCCGTAAAAAATTTTATACTTACTTACTAAATAAAGATAAGGCCGCGCTAATTGCTTTTGGGCTCGACATTTTCGACATAATTCTATTATATTCGAAGGCCATTACAAGTCGAAGGCCAAGAAAAGTGGCCGTGCTATTTCTATTGCGCTTGACATATCCTCAAAAAGGAAGAAAAGTCATCAGTATTCGTAAGGAAATCATCAGGTGCATCAAATTAGATGTGAAAGAAAAATTCATAACTGCCTGCTGTTTCCAATTTTATAAAAAATAAACTTAATTTTCCTTTGCATTATCAAAAATTCAAGGTAGTAAAATAATAATTTTCTGTAGTTCTTGGTAGTAAGTAATTTCTAATTAATAAAAACAAAGTTTTCTCAAATTTTAATTAAAAACTTCGAAGAATTGAAATTTTAAAAATTTTTAAAAATTTAAAAAAATTTTATTTTTCATTTTTTTCATATTGAAATTTAACTACATACGTTTAGATTTTAGTCGCAAAGACAGAATATATATTTATATTTCCTTAATTTTGTAAGATAATATTTTTTAAAACTTTTTCACATTGCTAATATTATTCCTAATAAAATGCCCTGCGGTTCTTCGTACAAAGGAATTTTTAATAAACTAAAAATTCGACCAAAAATCTGTTTAAAAAATACAAAAAAATTAAATAATGCAACAAAAAATATATTTGAACCAAAAAATTTTTAAAAAAAATAAATAAATTTAAAATTTGAAAAAACAGTTTAAAAAGCAATAAGTAAAATTAAAGTCTTAAAAAACATATTTAAAAAAATGAAAAAACAAAAAACATTTTTAAAAAAGTAATGACAGTTAAAATTTGAAAAAAGGATTTAAAAATTTTAAAATTAGAAAAGACTTCCGGTTATGCGTGATCGTCAAAAATAATAAACAAAAAATTTAACAAATACAAAACAAAAAATTTAAATAATGCAAAAAAATATATTTAAAAAAATATTAAACAAACAATAATTAAATTTAAAATTTGATCAACAATTTGAAAAAGAATTTAACTTTTACAATACAAAAAAAATATATTACAAAAATTTAAAAATTTAAAAAAACTCTCGGTTATAGGTAACCTTAACAAATAATAAACAAAAAATTCTACTAAAAAAACATTATACAAAAAAAAATTAAAAATATGCAAAAGATATATTAAAAATATACGTTGCATTGTACAAAGGAATGAGAGATCGAGTATGTGGTATGAGAAAGAAAGAACATAGAGACCTTAAAAGTGGATATGAGAAGGCATCAGATTTTCTAAGGGATGACTCGCTCGCCGCGGATCTCGCTGCTCGCTCTTCTTGATTCTTGCACCTACGTTTCACAGGTACACTCTGGCCCCCTGCGCACATCCGATCGCCACTTGCCGCATTCTATGCTAGTGTGCAGCGTCTACACGCTATAGGCACCAATACTTCAACGCGCTTACCAGTCAACGCAAGGCCTATGCTCCATCCTATTCCCGCCCTGACCGCTCCATCCCTCGCCATGAAGTCGACCATGCTTTCTTGACAGCTGAAGTTCAAAACAATAATACAAGCTGTACCAATTTGGGAAATGAAAATTCCACCGCTATTTACCTAAATTAAAATGAAAGGCAATATTCACCTTTTTTTCAAATTATAAGGCTAGAGTATTCCGAATTTACGGATTCTATCTAAGTACTCTAGCACAAATTCTAAATTATTTTAGAATTATCAAATAAGGTATTTAGGAGTTCTTAATTAATAACTCGAAAATATTGAACGCAGCTTTAAATCTAAATAATTGAGAATCAAGCAGAAATAAGTCAGGCGACATTCCTGTCAGCAAAATTCACTTAGAAGCAGTGCATGGCAACATCTCACAATTTCCTGCCTCCTACTCCTATCACCTATGTCCAATAAAAATTCCCTTATCTCAGCAAAAACCGTTACCGATTTCTCCTTGCAATGTGCCGTAGAGGTGCATCGAGGATAATTTAAAATTCGCAGTTCGTCGAGTCGTCTTGAGAAGTAAAGATGCTCCGAAAGTAGAATCATCTGTCCGTCCGTGGATCTAGAACTCTAAATTAAATAGATATTTTGCATATCGGGCCAGTCTATCCTCGTAAGTGCGTTGAAACACGCCAAAGGATTGTAAAGTGCACTACCCGGCGACACTTCCGAATAATTTAGGGAACGGACGTAAAATAACTAAAACTTTCATCTGGCGGGAGCCAATCGGGAAGTTGAGGATGATTGAGGGATGGTAAACTTGGTCTCGATTTTTTCTTGTATCGAAAGAATTTGTTGTCGGCGTAAACACGCAACTCAGTTTCTACTTGAGAAATTCAATCGAGGACAAGCAAGCCGGTTATCCACGGATCATCCCCTAACTTGGTACCGGTAAAAAGTGTGTAAATATTATCGCGAAAAGACTAGAGTCACTCTATGGGTGACGAATCAAGTAAAGTCGCAGCCCAACTTTGAGAAATAGACATCGAGAAAAAAATCTTTCCTCACCTCCCCATTCTTCTGTGTTGGTAGCATTTAAGGTATTAAGAGGACAACGTAAGTAAGAGAAAATTGTATCGTTCTGTAAATTTGATTATAAACGACGGGTACTAATTTGGAAATTATTCAGTTTATAAACTTGTAACATCTTTCTCGTCAAATTTTGTGTTCAATAAAATCAATTAATTTGGGATTTTTGGGCCTAAAATTGTTTTGTTTCTTTTCTTGTTCCCAACCCTTATCGAGAACTTAGTAGTCTAGAAAATTCTGAAATTAAAGCAGCAGGTGACAGTAAACCGACAGGGAGAGTGTAATCAATCCCATAAATAAAAACAAGTCTCTAGGGACTTGGCAGCTTGGCAGCCTTCAGGTCAAACAAAATTAATTATTTTTCAATCAATATAGCTCGTTTGTGATAAGCTGATGGTGGCAGCGGAGGGATTTCACTCGTGTTGTTTCACTCTCATTCTTTGACGTTTTCATTTTTTTCTGAAAAATTTCAACTTTTTAAAATTTGTAACTTTCTGACAGTAGGTTGGTAACATTTTCAGAATCATCTTGTTGTGTATCCTTCCTTTACAAAGTGTCGATTTATTGATGGCTACTTTGTTCTAAAGTGTTGAAATCTCTCCGATATCTCAAAAAGCAGGAAAAGAAATAGTAAAGGTATTACAGAATTATTCAGGGGTTTGAGCTTCAGCCTAACTTGATTAATCCATCGTCAGAGAGATTCCTGCTTCGTAATAGAGGCCAATCATCTGTTGAATAAAGTGAAAGATTAAATTTGAAACGGATTTAAATTGTTAAGCCGCTCGGCACGACAATTGAAATCCCAGAATCCAACAACATTGAGCCGCTCTTCACGATATTATGGATTCGCAGGAATTTTTATTTTTAGTGTTTGAGATTCTAAAACTAAAGAAAAAAGAATTTTATTTCTTGAGCCGATCGGCACGAGAAACAAAATTCCAGCATTCAGTAATTTAAGCCGCTCGGCAAGATTTTTCTGAATCCGTAAAATTTAATGATCGAATCGAATTTCGAAAGGAGAATTTAAAATGGATATTATTCCTTGAGCCGCTCGGCACAGGAACTAGATCCCAGAATCCTGCAACTTCCAGCCGTTCGACACGATATTTCGGATTCGTAAATAAAAATTTTTCTTTGTTTTTTAATTTTTGTTGGGTGATAGCAGCTAGAGTCAATCCAGAAAGAAAAAAGTTCAACCTGAAAATCGATTCAGAATTGAAATCGAGAATTCCGCGCAGTATTTTGCAATAAAATCAGCAATCGAACTCTTTTGATGAATTATTGCCAAAGCTTGATTCTCTTTTAAAATTAAGCCAAAGAATTATAGTTCTTACTTGTCAATATATTTTGTGTAAACCAAAATAAATTCATATTTGCAACCGCGAGTCCAGAAACAGAATCTGAAACTAAAATAGCATCATAAATACTTTATTTTAATTGCTTACGACTTTGCCTACACTGAGGAATGTCTTACGTCATCAGTAAATATCGCGCGGAATAAGATTCTCGCTGCAAAAGTAAACAGTAGTCTTCCTCTCATGTATTGTCGAGGTTGTGGAAACTCCGATTAGGAAGTACATACAAACTGAAGAAACTAAAAATTTCGAACATTTTTAATCCTCAAATCCCAAATCCTGAGAACCATTCAGCTTAAGGAAATTAACCCTCCTGCGTGTGCGTTATATGCGACCTTAGCTACTTGAAAATTTATACATTTTTTGTAACATTTACTCATTAAGAATATGATATATTCTTATGTTTTAGGGGTCGCTGAAAAACGAATCTGCTATCAGAATTTCAAAATTCAAAATAGCGGATTTAAAATGGCGGCCGTGTACTCTTGATTTTATAAAAAAAATGCTTTAATCGAATTGGAAAGCAATAATTGGAGGTTTTTGGGGTCACGGATGAAGAATCCGATATCAGAATTTCAATATTTAAAATGGCAGATTCAAAATGGCGGCTGTGTACACTTAATTTCATCAAAAAATGCTCGAATCAACTTAAAAAAACATACTCGGCAGTTTCTGGTATCGCTGATAACGAATCTGCTATCAAAATTTCAAAATTCGAAATAGCGGATTTATAAAAGTGGTCGTGAACTCTTGATTTTGTAAAAAATGCTTAAATTGACTTGAAACTTTACTTTGTTTTATGTTGCGACTAGAATTAGCTGCTACTCTAAAAAATACAGTATCCACAGGATGTACCACGTGGAAGCTCCTGCTAGTTCATTTTACATCCTTTTTTTTCTTTTTTTATATCACACGTCAGAGCTGAATAGCTTCCAAGATTGGCGTAATTGTCTTTTTTATAAATTACTATCATAGCATATGTATATAGCATAGTTTGAATGTATGTATCTGCTCGTAGATGCAAATGTTTATTTAAATTTTCAATTGTTTATATTTATACTGTGTTACCGTGATTTTTTACTTTTCTGAACGCTATTGCTCTTTGAAACAAATATGAATATGTATATATTACAAAACTTTTAAAATATAAATACATAAAAATGTAATTGACACCAAGTTGAAAAAATAAGCGTTTATACCGGCAGTATTTGTTCAGAGATTTTAAATACGAAAATCTGATAATGGATTCGTTCTCTACAACCCCAAAAACCCTCAAGAGTAAAATCAAGAGTATATCACAGTCGTTTTGAGTCCGCCATTCCAAATTTTAAAATTCCGATAACATATTCGTTGTCAACGTCACCGAGAACCCCAAATAAAGAATACATTGCCAACCATTTTGTATGCACCATTTTAAATTTTAAAATTCTGATAACAGATTCGTTATCAGTGACCTTAAAAACCCCCGAGTATGGTTTTTCAATTGGATTGAAGCATTTTTCGATGAAATTGAGTGTGTCAGTCGCCATTTTAAATATTGAAATTCTAATATCGGATTCGTTATCAGCGACCCCAAAAAACCCCGAGTATGGTTTTTCAATTCAATTGAAGCATTTCTTTATAAAATCAAGAGTACTCGGCCGCCATTTTTAATCCGCCATTTTGAATTTTGAAATTCTGATATCGGATTCGTTATCAGCAAACCCAAAAACCCCCGAGTATGGTTTTCCAATTCGATTGTAGCATGTTTCAATGAAATTGAATATACACAGTCGCCATTTTGTATGCGCCATTTTATATTTTAAAATTCTGATAACAGATTCGTTATCAGCGACCCTAGAAACCTCCGAGTATGGTTTTCCAATTCGATTGAAGCATTTTTCGATGAAATTGAGTGTACACAGTCGCCATTTTGAATATTGAAATTCTGATATCGGATTCGTTATCAGTGACCCAAAAAACTCCGAATATTGTCTTTCAATTCAATTGAAGCATTTTTTAAAAAAATCAAGAGTACACGGCCGCCATTTTTAATCCGCCATTTTGAATTATGAAATTCTGATATCAGATTCGTTTTTAACTACCTCGAAAACCTTCGAGTAAATGTTTTAAACTGGTTTGAGCATTTTTTAAGTACTTTTTAAAACATTCTTCAACACCAACAATGCTATAAAATTTTCGTGAATTTTTATCATTTTTTAACTGAAAATTGAAAAGAAAATTGAAAATATTTCAAATCTAAACCTGCTGCATTAGAAAGCTATATTCTTTAGCTTTAATTTGCGGGGTGTAAGATGTCATAGAAGTTATTACATCGAAGGTGATTAAAGAAAATGTCATGACGAGATATCTCGCTATCGTGCATTTTTGACCGTTTTTGTTTTGACGAGATATCTCATCATTGTGTGCAGGAGGGTTAAAGCGCGTCCATTTTAAATTAATTTAATTTCCTCCCGTTAGAATTAAAGCTAATTTTGAACAGCGTCAGCTATTCCAAAATTAAACAATTCTCTCTAGCCAAATGAGTACCTACGCCAGCATAGGAAAAGTTTTCTGGCGTTTCTGAATTTTAATTACCCTTGCAAGAGAAGTTAATAGTTCAACAACCTTAAGTGAGTCGTACTCGCCGATTTTAGTACCAATGTCCGCATAAAGGAAACCTTACATGGCTCGATTGAGTTCCTTAGTCCAAATAACTAATGAAAATTCCTCTTTCCAACAACCCCCTAAAATTAGTAAATGTTCTGACAAACGCAGAAAGTGAGCAGGAAAAAATTATGCGATTTCAAAACTCAAACCGGAAGTCTTCACTACCTCCTCAATCCATGAAAGGTTAGTGAATCCAAAGAATCAACATCCGGTATCCCCCACTCAGAGACCTAGAGTTCCCGCACCAGTTCAAAATATCATAGAACTAAATTTAACTGAAGAACAGGTTATACAACAAAAATCATTGCAGAGGAAGAAGAAATCAGGGCTAGAAATAATCGGAAAGTAGTGAATAGGACATTATTTCTCAAGTGTACACAACCCAAAAAATGAATATTTTCTCCGATCAGGCTCAAAATTGACAAAAAGTTGAGTCCTATTAGCTGGCACTTCAAAAAAGAAAGATTGATCAGTTTTGTCAAAAACTCGCCGAGGTAGAGGGGGTGAAATTTTTTTCGTATATAAATATCTTTTCATGTACGGCATATAAAAAATTTTGACTCCAACGTTTTCCATAGATTTTCCCAATCTTTCAAACGAAATGAAAAAAAATTGAGAAGTTTAAAATTTAGACATGATTTTTGAAAATCAAAGATATTTTTGATTTTTCTTTTAAGGTCGACCCTTTTTTTTCTTAACTAAAAATAAAGCTTGAGATGTTTACTTTAAGATGCATGAATAGCAAAATGTCGTTTTTTGTTGTTTTTGAAAAATTTAATTTTCAGTAAAATTGGTAAATTCAAAAAATTTTTCCTATGTGCGAAAAAAATTTAGAAAATTTTTTGCATGCACAGTTTTTAATAAGAAACAATATTTTAAAAACGGAAATTCAATAACAAATTTTTTGTTGATTTTGGAATTTTTTGAAAATTTTCAAAAATGAAATTTTTTAAATTTGGTAATTTACGCATTTTAATGTGCAATTTACATATAATGTACACAATATAATAAGTAGAAATGTTATTTGTACATTAAAAATGCGCAATTAATGAAACTAAGAAAATTTCATTTTTGAAAATTTTCAAAAAATTCTAAAATCAATAATTTTTTTTTAATTTCTGTTTTTAGAATATTGTTTCTTATTGAAAAGAATTTTGAGAATTTTTTCGCGCATAGGAAATTTTTTTTGAATTTACCAGGTTACTTGAAATTCAATTTTTCAAAAACAATAAAAATCGACATTTTGCTATTAAAGGATCTGAAAGTAAGCATTTCAAGCTTTTTTTAGTGAAAAAAAGAAAGGGTCAAACTTTAAAAAAAATCAAAAATATTTTTGATTTTCAAAAATGAGGGCTAAATTTTAAATGTTTCAAAGTTTTTTTTATTTCATTCGAAAGATTGTGAAAAATCTATCGAAAACGTGTGGGATAAAAGTTTTTATACGCTATACATAAAAAGATAAATATCTGAAATAGAGTCTCTTTGCGGAAAGTACAAAAATTTCACCCCCTTTACCTCGGCGAGTTTTTGGCCAAACTGAACAATCTTTCTTTTTTCGAAGTAACAGCTATTAGGATTTAACTTTTTATAAATTTGAGCCTGATCGAAGAAATTCATTTTTTGGGGTGGGTACACTTGAGAAATTATGCCCCAGATGTGGAATTTTCCTCGGAAGGAGAAACTTTCGTTTACGAAGGAGAAATTGTTGTGTTCGATAGCGACATTGAAATTATAAATTAAAAGTAGAACTCCCTAAGAAATTATAGCATTAAAATCAGTGTTAGAAACAAAAGAGAATTTCCCTTGTTACTTGTAGCAGGGATATTCCTTGGTAGGGAATATCCATGCTCCCACGAATAAACGAGTCATTTTTCACACAAAACTTTGGTGTTTTGCGCACAATACAAGTCGACTTAAATTCGTTCGTAAGAGAGATCGTGTTACGCACGGATCCCGACTGTCCCGAAAATTTCATCAACAGATCAGAGATTTTACGAACTGCAGGTATTGAACGGATGGAACTCCTTGCTCTCGGAAATAACGAAATAATTATCATTAGATTCATTGACGTGATTATTCAAGGTCAAGGTGTTAGATTCAGAGTCTTTTCGGTAGACACTGAACTAACAATAAATGGAGTTCTAGCACTCTCTGGCTTGATTCAACTTGGCTGTTTGTAATTTAATTAACAAAGAAATTAACGTCTGTTGTTTAACGATCTTAGTATTTGAGAATAAAACTTATATTATCAATAAGTAAAATTAAGGAAAATTTGAATTGATTCCGTGAGTGGAATTCACGGGTTCTTCCGTGCGCCTTACTGAATTCTGGTGGAGGCCAGAGTCCCAAATCGCAAAATCAACCCCCTCTTAATTCATCTATGGGGGGCTATGTGCTCAACATTTAACCGAATTTTGTAAACCTCGATACAAGTGCTGCCATGACATTATTGACATCGTGACGCATTCAAAAAAAGCGATATGCCACCTCCAGAAAGTATCAATGGTACTTCGAAGCTATCATGAAATTGCGCATGAAACAAAACGAAACCATTAGTCATTATAATGACCAGGCTCAGGGACTTTTAAGCTGAGCTAGACATGCCCTTGAAGAGACATGCCCTTTATGCCGAGGAAAGGTATATATATATATATACCCGGAAAGATCTAGGACCTCGTCCTATCACATCTCTCGTGGTAGGGAGACTATTCAGGAACATCCTCGTCCTCCAAGTCCTTATTCAAAGCAACTGGAAAAAACTGATAACCAGGATAGGAGGAAGGGTAATAATGTAAATAATGTAAATAAAACCCAGGCGTATCCAACTGAACCCAAACGTTCAGGGAATGCGACACCCCCAAGGCCATCGTCGCCTAGACCTCAGGGGAATCTAAACTTCCAATAGACTCGTCGCTCCGACGCGGTGGCGAGTGCAACCCCTCAGGAGCGTCCCCAGATGGACGCTCGCCGAGCGTCCGAAGTTTCGCTGAGAACAACATAAAATCCTTAGAACAGGGTCCAAGCAGGAAAACTCAACAGTAGTAGAGTTCACTGATCTCGAATTTCGAAACTCAAAAGCTAGTTTTCTAGTGGACCCAGGTCTGACACCAATTTAATAAAGTTACAAGCGTTACGCGAGGAACTAATTGTAGGTACCATACATCTCACCCTTATCACGGGAATAACAAACCTTTCGGTGAAGACTCTAGGGTCAACTAAAGTTTCAATTCTGGGTACTACTGTCGAATTCCAGGAAATACGGAACTCTTTTCCGATTTCTCTAGACGGGATTTTGGGAAGATATTATCTAAGATAGGAGCAGGTTTAAATTTCCTTTAGACATAACACGTTAGTTACCTCTTCCAACCCTATAACGCCGATTTCATTTATCGATAAGGAATCACTGGAAGCTAAAACGGGACATAGATCCTAGGTCAAACCCTTTTCCCGTATTTCCAAAATAAAAGCGAGATCTAGAAAGCCGATCGCGATAGAAGTGAGTAACACTGAATTACCGCTAGGTTACTTACCGCAAATTGACACCCCGGAAGGCCGGACCTGGGTGAGACCGCAGTTTCTAACAACAATGGTGTATACCGTGCTATAGCCATAAATATCACAGAAGAAGATATCCAATTCGAGCTCACTTCGCAGGAAATTCTGCAAATTTCCTGATAAGGAACCCGCGGATTCCGAATCAGAACATCTTCAGAGGGAATTCGGGGATACCGTTTCGGAGCGTGGCGAAAGGGTGAAACAAAGTCTACACGTTTCCCACTTGATACCCGAAGAAAAGGACTATGTGTTCCGGTGGACAGAGGATATTCCGGACATCTTTCATTTGAAAGGGGAAAGACTCAAGTGTACTCACCAGATACCCAAAATCACAGATTGTCGGTATCCTACATAGGATACCCACAATAGATGACGAGGTGATTCACGAGATGCACATGTTCAGAAGCAGATTGATAGCGGAATCATCAGTACCTCGAACTCGCCCTAAAACTCACCGCTGCTAATCGTTCCAAAGAAGCTTGACGCTTCCTGGGAGAAAAAGTGGCGGGTGGTCATTGACTACCGAGCTCTTAACGAGAAGGTAACTGTAGATACGTAGCCGATTTCGAACACCAGCGCCATCTTTGACAGGCTTGGTAATTCTCGGTACTTCACATTATTCGACCTAGCAAGTGGTTTCCATCAAATAGAAACGCACCCCGATGATAGGTACAAAACGGCATTTTCTTCTCGTAGGGGTCACCATGAAAATTGGCGCATGCTTATGGACATTAGGAACGCTCTGCCTACCTTCCCGCGACTTTTAAATGGCGCCCTGTCCTCTATGCTCGATACCGAGGCTTTTGTCTATGTAGATATTATAGATAATAATATCTACTATATCTACATATATATATATATATATATATAATATATAATAATATAAAAATAATATATATATATATATAATAATAATATCTACAATATCTATAATAATAATAATAATAATGAATAGATAATAATCTATTCAGAAACCCTCGAAGAACATGATGTTTGAGCTAGACGACTGTTTACTCGCCTCAGAGAAGCTAACTTGAAGCGTCAACCCGATATGTGTGATTTCCTAAGGACCGAAGTAGCCTACCTAGGACACTTGATAGGAGTTGATGGAGTGAGAACAAATTCTGCCAAGGTCTCGGCAATTAGGAATTTTCTTCGCCCTACCACTCTCAAGGCCGTTCGTCAATTCTTGGGACTTACGGGATACTACCAAAGGTTCATAAAGAACTATGCTAAGTTAGCTACTCCCTTAAGCAAGCTTCTGAAGAAAGATACTGAGAAAGGGGAGCAGAACAAAGAAGGAGTTTTCGCAAACTCCGGAAATATCTCTGCAGCGATCCTCCACTGCATTTACCCGACTTTGACAAGGTCTCCAAACTAACGACTGATGCTTCCGAACAAGCGATCGAAGCTATTTCGACCCAAGAGAAAGGTTGAATGGACATGCACATGACCTATTTCTTCAAGGTTATGAATGCTTGCAAACAAAAGAATCCCAAGGCCGAAAGAGAATGTCTTACGATACTTTATGCGGTCGCGAATTACCGTCCATACTTGTACGGGAAAGAATTTATACTGGCATGCGATTTTGAGTCAATCAATTGGATGACTTATGTTGAGAATTCTGGAGCTAGTCTACTAAGATAGCGACTTAGACGAACAACGAACTACGGACTCAGACGATTCCGACCAATCAACCGCACCCCAGCCCCCTTCCAAGGTTGCAGGAGAAGAAAATAAACCGAATAAGGTGCTTACGATTCAGCAGGAACCAAAAAGCTACAAGGGCCTTCCGATCACGCGATCCACAGCACAAAAACCTACACCTTCAACCTCTATAAGACACGAGACTTACGTGGAGAGACCCCAGCGAACGGAAGAAGTCTCAAGGACAAGGCAAAAGTCCCCGACGGCCTCAATCTTGAAGAAATCCTCCGTCGCGAGATTCGTTCCTTTTAAACCATCGAAATTCAAATCTTCTCCTACTCAGCAACTTCCTGTGTCCACAGGAAGCATCCTAAGGCCACGAGAAAGACCCCGAGGAAACTCAGCGAAAAAGGACACTGATAGTGCCGACGCTTATGTGCCCCCGGTAAAAGTGAAACCCTCTGCCCATGATGGAAGTTGCATTGGCAAGCGATTATCTAATAGAAAAATGAATCCGGCCGCGAAACCTCCAATAGAGAGTGGATGAGTCTTCGTCGTCGGATGAACCGTCGTCTGAGAGTGACAAAAGTGAAGATTCGGACCCTCCTGTGTTTCAAAAGGACCATAGTGTGGTCCCCAGTTTAAAGCCACCTTTAGTAGTGATGAAGAAACAATCGCCCTCAAAAAGTGCGCCACCGCGAGTGCACCCGCGGAACCCTTAGTTTTCCCCATTGCAGGACACTTACACGGGCGTTTATGTAGCGGCAGCATGCAGCTGCAATGGAAGTGGAGAACCGAAAGTAAGAATAGGTGTTAGGTTTGGCCCCGATCATCCCTCAAATCTCTCACGACCATCAAGTGGTCGGCATACCAACAACGCTACGGAAATTGAAGCAGCTACCGTAGCTGCTCAAAAGGCTCAAGAGGCTGGAATCAAGAAGATAAGAATGAAGGCAGAGTCCAACTTGTTGATTCGAAGTCCTTGCCTCAGCAAATGTTGGTTGATGTTTTACTAAGGCCTCCTGATAGTGATGACAGTTACACCGATAAAGAAATCCCTCCGAAAGCTGAGATCGGGAATAAACCATTGAGACATGAACTGCAAGACTCTATTCAAAAATTTGATGACTCATTAAAAGGACGAGGAGTCGACCCTAAAGATCATACGAATATGACCTTGGCATGTGACCATGAGACCGCCTGGAATGCACTCACGTTTCAGAAGGAGAAGCGGACAAAGAAGTCTTCGAAGAGTTAGAAGCCCTTGTCCCCTGCCAGGACTTTGATGATAGCTTATTTTCCAAAAGAGTCAAACTCCTTTTGGAAAATTACGAACGGAAACTTTCCCAGAAGGAAGATGAACAGGAACACTTGGACACGCTGAAATTCGCCCACGGACGCCCCGTAGGCTTGCCAAGACACTTTAGGAAAGGATTTACGATTAGAAAACCGGTTTCAAAGCCACTTTATCTACCGGATAGAAGAAACAATAGAAGACACAGTGTCCCCCATCCTAGGAAGTCAACCGCAGAGGAGATCATTGTTTCCGACACCAGGACTTTGTGCAATGCCGGAAGCAAGATCAACTCCTTTTTCAAATACTGAAGTGAATTCAGGAGATTAACAGGAGGGAAGCAGAAGTCGAAGGAAGCCAACAATCAGACCACGACGCCTGCAGTAAATAGAGACTTGAAAAGTTTCCGCGAGTGAAACCATTTCACCATCTGCCCCCTTGATGGATTTTATGATACCTTATAAAGATCCACTATCAACCCCTTCCTCTCCCGAGACTCTAACTGAACCTAACCCAAGACAAATGGCAACCTGTATAGACAAACCTAACGTTGTCCATCAATGGACCTAACCATTGACGTATACCATCGCTAAGCTCTTACGGCTACTGAACGTCTTGACCTTCAAGACATTCAGGAATGCTGACCTAAAAAGGGACAAGTTCTAGTCACTCCGTACGGTCGACATGAAACTTACTCATTTCGATGAGGTCGACTGCATGGACATGATCCAAGGATTCAAAAGCCTCTGCGCTACCCTTAAACATGACAACCAAGTCACTTGCCGTATAGCAAATTCAGGAGATTTGTCGGATCCATTGCCCCAGAATAAGATGACGGATATCGTAGCAGGAATATTCCGTGGTGGCGATGTTACCATGACTCTCTGTTACGGAAATATCGAAGTTCCTTCAGAAGAATTAAGACAAAAGATCGTAGAATAATACCATGGCAGCCTTGCCATGGTAAATTGGAGGCCACAAGGGTATAACGAAAACGTATCGACGCATTAGGGAACAGTATATTTGGCCCAGGCCAAATATACTGTCCAAATATACTGGCGCCGCTAATGAGCTGTGTGACCTCGTC
>JBAGKK010493671.1:0-15507 GCA_037177015.1 Euceroptres primus
TGGTCATAAAAAGTTTTGTAATATGTATATATATATATATATATATATATATATATATATATATCTACATTCCCAAAATTCAAAATTTTTGATGAGGAAATTTTTCGTTTGAAGATGATTACAAACATTGTACTGATTTTTATCAACTAAATACAACCCAGTATTTAAAAAAATTATGAATTGGAAATCATTTATTACTTAAAAAACAGTGATAAAAATTATTGACAATGTCGAATTTTTCAAATGTACTTATTGTTATATCAAAATATTTAGTCAATCAACCTTAATCTTTTTTGGTCGAAAAAGGTGTATTTCAATATAATTATAGCCAAGCAAATTTTCTTGAATATAAGCAAAATTGGGAAAAAATAACATCTAAAACGATTTTCAAGACTATAATTACTCCAAATTTCAATACCCTAGCTCAACTCTTTTGCAAGATATGATTAAAAAGGTATTGTTGACACACACACACACACACACCCGTTTTTCAAAAACTTCATTTTCGAATTCCTGGGGTCAAGTTTGGTCAAGAAATGTCCAAAAATGAGATTCGAAAATTTTCATAATTATAAAGCTTCTTTTATGAAGAAGTAATTGTTTAAACAATGAAAAAATATTTAACAAATTAATAAAAATGTATGAACAATATTATTTATTATAGAGCAAGAAGAGAGGCAAAAAAATCAATAAACTTATAAATATAGCAAAACTCGGGGCGCTTTTTGGGGGTGAAGTGTCTCATGCTGAAAATTATGAAACTATTGTTAATTCAATTCGCATTCTTTAATTTCTAATGAAGAATTAGACTTTTCATTTGACATAAAAGAGTGACTCATGCTGAAAATTATGAAACTATTATTAATTCGTATTATGTAATTTCTAATGAAGAATTAGACTTTTCATTTGACGTTAATATACATTTTCACAACTTATTTGCGCATTTCCACTCTCTAAATCTGAATTAGTAAAAGTGAGCCACTAATTTACTTTAGTGAAAATTTCTACTAATTATTAGTAATTTTTTAATAAAAATTTAGTAAAAGTTTGAAAATTACTAAAAGAAATAGTGAAATACAACTAATAATTAGTAGAAATTTTCACTAAAGTAAATTAGTGACTCACTTTTCACTAATTCAGATTTAGAGAGCAATAGTCAAGCTTTTCGCAATGTTAATTGCATGGGAAACTATAGGGGGTGTGCGTACGTGTTATTATTAACCTATTTTGCTCAAATTTTCAGGTATAATTTTTTCAGATGCATTGACATGACAAAAATTCGAAAGTCGATCTCTCACTATGTAAATTTGGACCACCGAACTTAAAATTATGAGTTTTCATTAAAGTTATTCTAATTTTCAAAAGACAAACCTACAATTTTTTCCACTTTGAAAGATATCTTCACACCTTATTCTAAGTTTAAAGTGGTTGAGTAAGAATATAATCACCTAACACGAGTTTTGTACTTTCTTTTAATGTTATTTCGTTATTTATCTTTGGAATTTGTTTTCTTTTTGTTTCATTTGAGATTTCCTTATTCACTGGAGTGAAAATAATCCCTCGTTCTACCAGGTGAACTGGAATCGGTATGTCCAATTAGTATACAGTCCTTTCTGTTCTTAGTGCTCAGACACTGTCGGCCACCTTTCCGCTTTGATCAGTAATTAGCCAGTGCATATGCTCGATCTTGCGCGATCTTGTCCAATTAGGTTTAAACTCGAGACTACCTGTCCATTCGACTACCGCAAAGCGCGGATGCCTGCTCTACACCACGGGCGACCAGGAGACTCGATTCTTGCCAATTACCGTCCCGTAGAAGTCTACTGAACATCCCATAAACCATTATAGGCGTTCCCCACGGAAGCTGCGACTTTTCAAAATGAATAAAGACCTATTGTTAAGAAGGGAATCTTCCATTGACTACCCTTTTCTCTAGATTACAAACACCATATATCTAAGAGATTTTTCTTCTTCTAGAATTATTCTTATATTTATTTTTAAACTATATAAAATAGAAAATATATAAATAGAAAAAAAATAGAGAATAATTATAAACGATGAGACCTTTAACTTGAAATTTGAATTGGACCAAATGGTTCGTCAACTATTACTTGAATCATTCTATAACCAGAAGATCAATATTAAAATGAAGAACGCTTAGAATGAGTTATGGAATATTTATTTATTTTAATTTCAGAATGTTGAATTGTAAACTACATTCTGAATCTTCTCAGATGCATATTAAAATTCTGATATTACAATGACGCCTTTGATACTTTTTAGATATTAGATATGTCATTAATTCGCAGATTCTTGTCATGCTTGACGAGTATATCACTCACATTATCTGCAGTGTAGAAGATTTCAAGAGTCATAGCTCAGATGTGTAACTAAAGTATATGCTTCGCATCTAAAAAAATTTATAACTCGTTTGCGATAAAGAGCTTAAAGTCAGTAACCTGCTTTCTGATATTGTGGAAAACAAGCAGATTTCTCTCACATTCTTTGATAAATGCTATTTTTGTCATAACAGTTTTTGATATTTTTATTTCCATCTGTTTTTCCTTAGTGCGTAATGAAGTTTCACATTCTTGAAAACAGTAACAAAAATTCTTTGATAATTCTGCCATCCTGATGAAGAAACTGTACAACTGCATTTTTATAAAAAATGAGGTTTTTGTATCGTTGGATTCGTTAAGAAAGGACGAATTTAAATATGCTAATCATTATTAAAAATTGTAATTAAATCTCGAAATAATTAGGTCTCGATTAGCATATCTACAGCGATTTGCGAGAATTCCTGATGAAGAAACAATACATCTGCACAAAAATGAAGCATATCTACACGAATTTCAGGATTTGGGACAGGTCTGAGTCTTTAGGTCCTGATAAAAAAATACATCTGCGCAGATGTGTTTTTTAATGAGGATCTCGGTCTTTCTGCAGACCGATTTCCTGATATCGAATAGCACATGTACACTGTCATGCAAAAGTTTCCGAACGCTCAATTTTTTAATGATAAGTTCTCTTAATTTTAATGGTATCAGAGTTAAATTTTTTCTCTTTAGCAGGTTGAAAGCTCTCTAAATTCTGTATAAAATGAGCCCAAGATGAAGTCATTTTGTCCATTTTTTAAGAAGATATTGCAAAAACAGTTTAAATTTCAGTGTTTTCTTAAATTGTAAATAACGTCCGAAATAATTAACATTTTTTCATGTTCTAGGGCTCATTTTAAAGGTAAATTTCTATAGAATCGCATCAGCTTGTCAGCATAAATTTAAAAAAATTCCTTGCATACTATAAAAAATTAAATTTGTAACAAAAAATAATCGTTTATAATATTGGAAGTTAATTTTGGTTTTAGGGTCAGAATAAATAATTCAATTCAATTCAATTCGTATGCATTCTGACAGAATTAACATCCAATATTATAAACAATTATTTTGATCGAGGGTCAATATAATCCCTCACTGAGTATTATGTAACAAAAAAGTTGGACAAATTTCAATATTGTTTTTGATAAGAAAAATATGTATGTTAAATATATATGAAACATATAATCATGAAGTTTCTATAAAAATATCTCAAAATGTATATTAATTTGATTTTTATTATGATTTGTCTTCAGATCAGATGCTTTCGAATTTTTCCAACTTTCTTGTTACAACTTTAATTTTTTGTAGTATGCAGGAAATTTAAAAAAAATTTATTCTGATAAGTTATTGTGATTCCATAGAAATTCACCTTTAAAATGAGCCCTCGAACATGAAAAAATTTTAATTATTTCGAACGTTATTTATAATTTAAGAATACACTGAAATTTACACTATTTTTACAATATCTTTTTAAAAAATGGTCAAATTGGCTTCAGCCTGGGCTCATTTTATTCAAAATTTTGAGAGTTTTCAACCTGCTAAAGAGAAAAAAAACTAACTCTGATATTATTAAAATTTGTACCCAAAAACCGGACTAGGTGAACCCGAAGGATTTTGATGTCCTAAAAACGAATCCGTTGTCCAAATGTTTTCTACACGTCAGGATTTCGAGATATCCTAAATTAAAAGTAAAAAATAGCCATTTTCATCCATATTTGAAATAATATAACACGAGAAGCGATTTTTTCTCATAAAACTGCTTACGCCAGTGTTTAGTACTCTTTTTTACTTTTCCTTTTTAATTTTGGATCATCCCGAACTGATTTTTTTCTCCGAGACATGGCACATTAACCATTTCAGTTTCACGCTGAAAAACTAGCAAAGAAGGCGAAGAAAGCGAATAAAATTGTGTTATTCGATTAATAAAGGGTTTGGTGTCTAAAGGTTTTTGAGTTTGCTGAATACGAATTTAAACTCAGATTTTCAAAATTTAAGTCTTGTACAAAACCAAGTATTTCTTAAAATTTTGGTCCGCCATATTGGATACGCCACCTTGAATTTTGCACATCTGAGCTCAAATTCGGATTCAGTAAACTCAAAAACCTTTAGACACCAAACCTTCCATCAATCGAATAACAATTTTATTCGCGTTCTTTGCTAGTTTTTCAGTGTGAAACTGAAATAGTTAATGTGCCATATCTTGGAGAGAAAAATTCGGTTCGGGATGATCCAAAATATAAATGAAAGGTAAAGAGGAGTACTAAACGCTGACGTAATTAGTTTTAAGAGGAAAAAATCGCTGCTCGTGTTATATTCTTTCAAAAATGGCTGAAAATGGCCATTTTTCACCTTTAGGTTAGGATATCTCGAAATCTTGACGTATAGGAAAAATTTGTACAACGGATTCGTTTTTAGGACATCAAAATCCTTCGGAGTTACCTAGTCCAGTCTTTGGGTACAAAAAAAAGTTAATTTTTGTCGGCCTGTGTAATTACTATAAATAATTATACAAATATAAATCATAAATTATTAACCTTTTAGAGCCCATCGTAACCGTTTATTGATATTAGTAAAATGTTTATTTTTTAAAATAATCCCCAAGCTTTTCATTTTAAAATTCTGAGAAAATTTCACAAGGTTTTGAAATATTCACTGGAATGATTTTGCCGTAAATGAAGAGAAGTTAAAATTTGTAAATATAAATTGTTGTGAAAATACAAAAAGTAAATTTTTTAATTGTTACTTTGTAATGCTATTCATTTAGTTAAGATTTTTTCAATTAAAAAAAGTTAAAATGTAAACGTTAGGTCTTAGTATTTTTAAATTTCATACAATTTAAAAATATTATTCTAACGAAGTTGTAAACAATTTCAAGTAATATTTTAAACATTTAAAATTTTGTATTGATTATATACATCTATATATATATATATATATGTGTGTGTGTGTGTGTGTGTGTGTGTGTGTGTGTTGACCCTATATGTGAAATCGTTGATAATATTTCATTGGTCATGGGGTCTATTTCTTAAGATCTTCTTAGTTCTAAAATAAATTTTACAACTAAGTAGATCTTAAGAAATAGATCCCACAGGACAATGAAATATTATCAACGATTTTAAAAGTTAATATAAGATGTGTTCTATAATATATTATTGTAAATAATTTATTTTGATATCTACTCTTTGCATTAATATATTTTTTTAGATTCTTTCGTTATGAAGAAGTAATCAGTAATTTTATCTAAAAAATTGATAAATTATCCTATAAAGTATATTTTTCAGTATATTTTGAAAAAATATGAAGGTTCAACTCAAAATCAAGTTGGGGAATAATTTTTTGGATATTAATTTTTTTTAATGAAGGATTTTTACCTCAAGATATTCAAATGAAAAATCTTACTTTACATATTTGAAAAAATATTATAATTTATTTGGTCTATCGAAACACTCCAAATATCAGCCATTTTTTTTGTTAGAAACAATTTTTTATAAATAGAATTTTCGTTTTAGAATTCGAATTAGTGAACTGAACAATTAAATTTAAAGCCATTTTAACATTTTAGAATGTGTCAAAAAATGTCGAGTTAAATTCAGTAGACTCTGTAAAATTCACATATTAAAAATCTTCTCCGTTAATGAATATTATTTCGTGTTAGAATTTGTTGTTCTCGTGTAGAAATTTCGCAAGGGCTCTAGTGAGGCGCCGACAAGTTTTCCCTATTTCCCATCGGGTTCAACTGTGGAAAATTAGTAGGAGCCCCATCAGTTTCGTAACGCTCTTTTTTATCTGGGCCTCACTAGACTATCTAGTGGGGTTCTAAGTGGATCGCCCTTCCACAGCCTAACTAAAAAAAAGACTCAGTTGGGGCCCCTACTGGGTCCTCGTTTGATTGAATTAACTGAAAGTAAATTAATAAAATTATCAGAATATACGAGTACTTTTCCTATGGATAATAATTTATTCGATATAAGCTAGAGCTCAAAAATATTACTGAACATTTAAAAAATCATCAGTTTTTTATGAATCTTAGTACCTAGTAATTTTTTCGAGTTGCTGATTACAAATTCAAAGTCAAATTTCTAAAATTCAAAATGGCGGATACAATACGGCGGTCAAAAGTTCTAAAAAAAATAGTATGAATTTTGAAACATGGAAATAAGGGGTTTTTGTGTTGCTGATTACAAATCCAAAGTGAAATTTCTAAAATTCAAAATGGTGGATCCAATATGACGATAAATAATATATTGCGCAAGAAGGGATTCTCTTGTCGGGGTTTCATCAGAAACAGATAGATTTGTCATACTCAAGTGAGGTAAAGCATTGCTTACTAGAGCGTGATAGGGCCCCTGTGATTTTTTTCTAGATTGATAACTGCCCACTAAATCCTGATAGTGCCCCTGCTAGTTTTTTTAGACTAGAAATTCTAGTAAGGCCCACATCAATATCGAACGTTAAAAAGGGAAAGATGGGGAAATTTCTAGTTTTCTACACGGGTTGAGCTTGTCTTGTGAATCATAAGGCGTGTTAAGGATACTCTTAAGCGAAATTAAATGGTTTTAATAAGCAATTTATAATTCGACCGTGCACTCTTTTGCTTTAAATATTTGGTACTTACACAAAGATTTGAATGATCAAAATATCAAATTAATTACTTCTGTATTAATGATAAATTTTGTATCACCAAAACTTAACAATGAATTGTAATTTAATTATAAATTATTAATTTCATAATAATTTTATTATTTATTAATTGTCGGAAAATTGTAGATGTTAAGTTTCTTCATTAGGAAAGTCGTAGTTCTTGGAGGCTGATGATTCCTGGCTAAGCAGCACATTTGCGCAGATGTGTTTTTAGTAAGGTATCTCGGTGAGTTTGTGCATTAATGTCTAGCATATCTACAGTTTTGTATATAAAGAATTGAAATTAACCATGTTTTTTTATTTTATTAAATAGAGCATATGCGATGTACCCAAGAACGGTACTTTTCTTTTCAAAAACTCTCATACGTTAAAAGGTACAGATGTAAACGCGTTTCATTGAATATCTCAGTTCGCTCCAAATGCAGTTGTACAGTTTCTTCATCAGGACTGCAGAATTCTTTTATAATTTCGTGATTAATCCTCGTCAGTCTTGAAACGAGATAAACATTTCTTTATTTCTCAATAAACATTTCTTTCTTGAAAAAAGCGAAAGTGAATTTCTGGATCCTATTTACAAACTTCCCCAGAAGAATCTGATACCAAGTGTTGCAAATGATTAATCTCAATCAATTTCAATTGGCTTAACTACGAAGAATGCCATCAGAAATACAATTGAAAGCTCTTGCGCTTTTGAAGAAATTCTTCACTTTACTTATAAACCAATCATGTAAATAAATACGTATTAACTATCAAGCAACTCTATCTTCTCACAATAAATCTCAGGAAGTAAAAACTTATCAGTATGAAATCAAACTTTCAGATCCAATTTATTGTTCAATAAGAAAATGTATCTTCTTCTGTTTTACTTATTGGTGATTCTTTATATTGAAAATTTACATCGCTGTTCTCCTGATGTCACTGGTAAACTTGACAGCGGCAAGAATCATTTTTATTTTCACAAGGGGAAAAGTAGAGAATATTGTGAATTCTTCCCACATATCAAATCAGGTTCGATCTCTCAGATACTTCGTTTGTCGATCGATGTTCATCGATCGAGATTCTGGTTGCGTACGAGGAAACGAGTGAACTTCGTGGCCTTAGAGGTCACTCACTTCCCAGATAAGTCGACAGAGGTTCAGTTTCTCTTCTCATCGTATCCCTAGGTCGCTACACCCTGCGATGGCGAGCAGAACTGACTACGCGGAATCGAGAAGCCCACAAGAACCTGCAATGCCTAATACAGAGAACCGTAAGTCCGCATGACATGCTCTGCCATCAAGTTGGGCATTTGCCAGCTCATCCGTTGCTGGTACTGGCCATACTGGCACTGGTACTGGCACCGGACTGGACAGCAACAACTTTAGCGATTGGTACCGCTCAGAACCATCTGAGGGATGCAAGGGGAGTCACACCTTCTACCAAAGGACAAATATGGCATATACGGTTAACGGGCTCATTCTGATATGGTTTCTTTGAAGGAGAACTTGAAATTCAAAAAAGGAAGACGCCGAAAGAGTTATTTGTTCAAAAGAAATACATCTTTTACGAATTGGTTGATGGGACCAGCCACGTCAGGCTTGCAAAGTATATTATAACTGCACTTTTTACTGAAACTCAAATTTATAACTGGAACGGTTTGCTTTCGAAAGACAGAGAAATTATGGCTAAGGGAAGGGGCGCATGAATATTCCCCAAATTCTATTTTCCCTAACCATTATTTTACCTAAATTCGTTGGACCGAAAAATAATTTACTATAATTTTTGTTTCTCCTAATTGTCATTGTACCTACTCTCTTAATCTGAATTAGTCAAATTTTACTAATTCATTAGTGACTGCATTCTAGCTACCCTGTCGGTAGAACAGTACTTAAACGGGACTTTAACGGTACTGGGTTTAGTACAGACTCAGTATCGAAACTTGAAAATAATTCAAATATTTAAATTTTTAACATTTTAAGGAAAATTTTATGTATTTGTAATCGTGAGAATACGTAGATTGTGAATTTTTAACCATCAATTTGCTAATTGCAAAACTGCAACATTTTTTTCAAATTTTAATCCTCTTCTATACCTGGTTTATGACAGCTTTATGACAGCTTTATCTGGCTTTATGACAGCCTTAGCCGCAACCAAGTCCCAGGTGAGGACCCTTTCCACGAACTCTGCAATAAAGCAGTGGCTAGGTGAAGAGTATTAAAATTTATATATGAAAATTTTTGCAGTTTTGTAATTAGCAAATTGATGGTTGAAAATTCAGATCCTATGGATGTTCACGATTACAAGCATCTAAAATTTGTTTTAAGAAGTTCAAAATTAGAATAAGTATCAAGTATCTCGTGAACGGTAAGAGATAGCTAAAAACGATCATCATTTTTAGAATTTTCATCAAAGGGATGTACTGTATAAACAATAAGGAAGAAATATAAAGAGGTGAAGACGTAAAAGATAAGTATAATGTTGATGTGAATAAATAATACGTGACTTGTAAAAGGGGATTAGTGGCGACCCATAGGCTTCTTAGAGTTTTATGGCGCTTCGATCCTTCATCGAAACGAAAGATCGATCATCCTAATACAGCTGTTCCAAATCTCAGTACCGATTTTGGTCCGAAGTCATTCAATTCGGTAATTCAACGGACCTAAAGTCTTATACCGTTTCGCAGTACCGATTAAGTACCGGTCCATCGGAAGGGTATGGCAATTAATCGAATTCTACTGACAATTAGTGTGAAATTACTAAAATTTCAGTGGATTTCTTCTGATTCGCTAGTAGAAACGATAATTGAAGTTGCAGTGATGCTTGCTGAAATTTCAGTTATCGTTTCTACTGGTGAATCAGTAGAAATCCACTGAAATTTTAGTAATTTTACACTAATTGTCAGTAGAATTCTACTAATTGCCATAGCTAAAATGCAGTCACTGATGAATTAGTAAAATTTGACTAATTCAGACTTAGAGAGTAAGTTTCATTTTTCCGAATTATCATTTACCCCAATTTTTATTTTCTCGAATAACGATCTGCCATAATTTTTATTCTTCCGAACTACTGTTTTCCATAATTTCTATTCTTTCGAATTACTATTTGCCACAATTTTTATTCTTTCGAATTACCATTAGCCATAATTTTTATTTTTCCGCATTACCATTAGTCATAATTTGTATTCTTCCGAATTACCGTTTGTCATACGCTTTATTCATCCGAATTACTATTTGCTATAATTTTTATTTTTCCGAATTACCGTTTTTCATAATTTTTTTCCGAATTACCATTTGTCATAAATTTCATTCGTTATAATTTGCATTTGACCTAATTTCTGTTTTCCCGAATCACCCTGTGCCATAATGTGCATGCAACATAAATTTTATTCTTCATAACGGAAGTTCCGGTTAGTGAAGTTGGCGCTGCATAAAATAGGCGCGAAATTTAAATTGCATCAATTACACATACTTTATCTGAATTTCGATTGGTCAAATTTAAATTTTGCGCCTATTTTGTGCAGCACCACCTTTAATAACCGGAACTTCCGTTATGAAGAATAAATTTGAAGACATGAGAGTGACAACTCGGTAAAGACCATTTAAGGTTGGCTCCTGAGTAATTGTTACATTAATCTAATTCAGGGGCCAACTTCAAATGGTCTTTATTGAGTTGTCATGCTCATGTCTTCATTTTTGTTATATGCACATTGTGATAAATAAAACATCATAAAATAAAAATTATGAAAAACGGTGTTTCGAAAAAATAAAACTTAGCGCAAATGATATTCAGGAAGAATAAAAATTATGAAAATGGTAATTCGGAAGAATAAGAATTATGAAAAATAGTAATTCGGAAGAATAAAAATCATGGCAAAGAGTAATTCGGAAAAATGAAAATTATGACAAATGGTAACTCGGAAAAATAAAAATTATAGTAAATAGTCATTCGGCCGAATAAAAAGTATGACAAGCGGTAATTCGGAACAATACAAATTATGACCAATGGTAATTCGGAAAAATATAAATTATGGCCAATGGTAATTCGAAAGAATAAAAATTGGGGCAGATAGGTATTCTGGAAAATAAAAATTAGGGTAAATGGTAATTCGGAAAAATGAAATTTAGATTCATTGGCAATTAGGATAAATAAAAATTATATTAAATTCTTTTTCGGTCAAACGAATTTAGGTAAAATAATCGTTATAGAATTTGGGGAGTATTCATACACCCCCTAAGCGAAATTGTGCAACAGTAGGACACTAAAATTCCAAAAGTTTTGATATACGTTATAGACAATTATAATTTAATAATTTTATGGGATTATTATTTCACGAATAAAACAATGGAATATAAATGGTACCGTGATCACTAGGGAGTTCCAAAAAAATTTTGGACTGGGAATCAAAATTAATCGGTTTTTTGTGAGGTTTCCAAGAAAAGTGAACACGTATTTTTTTATTTTTAAATCAGTTGATATTAACACGTTTCGCTCGGTCCTTGAATCTTCCCACATAATTAACATGGGGATAAAACAAATTTTTGTTAATCTTTTTTAAAACAAAATGTATAATTAACCATAGGTTGTAACTTACATGGTCTGATGCAAACTCTTCAAGGAATACAAATCCGTCATTGCTTTTCCATGTCAATCTTCCTAAACTTCTTGTATGGTTCCCCAAAAACCACCCCCATAGCAGAGTAATCATAGTTTAACGGAATATTAACATTAATTATCACTTTTTCGCATTAGTTTCAGGTATTTATCAATTGTTTAAACAATTAGTAATTGTTGAAATATAACATCTAACCTGTATCCAATACAAAATCATAGTTTTTTTGTAAATTATTTAACAAGTCCCATGAGTTTATTGTAATTAAAATTTTCTCCACTTCCTGTGAATTGTTTAAATAATTCTCGTTTATTTAAATAACTTTTTTATCTCTAAATGTCGTAAATAATTGGCATTTTCATAACACTACGACCTAATAAATCAATATGAAAAGTCGAATAATTAGTTAGTGTTATTTATCAATTGTTTAAAAAATTAATAATTGTTTAATTCGCCAAACTTTCATATTGATTTATTAAGGCTTAGTGTTATAAAAATATAATTAATTCACGGCATTTGGAAATAATAAAATAATTATTTAAACAAACAAACATTGTTTAAATAATTCACAGGAAGCTAAAAAATCTATTAATTCTAATAAACTTATGGAACTTTTCGAATAATTTTCAAAAAGCTACGTTTTTTTGGATTCAGGTTTGACGTTACTTTCAACAATTGTTCATTGTTTAAGCAATTGAAAAACAACGAAAACTAATTCGCCGATTCTTCAAATTCATTAATTACATCGTAGCATTCTAAAAATATCATAATTTCATGATATTTTGAGATAAACAAATTATTTAAACTAATAATAATTGTTGTAACAATTCTCAGGAAGGCAAAGAAAGTTTAAATTATAATAATTTTATAAAAAATGTTCAATAATTTGCGAAAAACTATGATTTTCTAACAGATTCAAGTTAGAAGTTACATTTCCACAATTGACCATTGTTTGAACAATTAAAAAACTATTTAAATGCATACGTTGATTCTTAATGTTAATTAGTTAGCGTGTAGAATCGAAAACCAGCAATAATTCACAATATTTGTTAAAAATAAGTTTTTACACAAATAAAAATTGTTTCAATTGTTATCATTGTTTAAAATTGTTTAAATAAATTACTTAAAAAGTAACTAAAATAGTATGATTCATCTACTAATGTGGATCTGTGAACAAAATTTGGAAAAAGTGATAATTAATGTCAATATTCCGTCACACTATGATTACTCTACTATGGGGGTGGTTTTTGTGGCACCATAAAAAGTATTTAGGAGAGTTAAAATGAAAAATCAATGACCGTTTCATATTCCTTGAAGAGTTTTCATCAGCTGATGTAAGTTACGTACAACCTATGGTTAATTATACATTTTCTTGTTTTAAATAGATTTATAAAAATTGTTTTCCCCATGTTAATCCTCTGGGAAACTTCTAG
This sequence comes from Euceroptres primus, assembly GCA_037177015.1. Classification (NCBI taxonomy): domain Eukaryota; kingdom Metazoa; phylum Arthropoda; class Insecta; order Hymenoptera; family Figitidae; genus Euceroptres; species Euceroptres primus. The sequence continues at coordinate 13,038 of JBAGKK010493671.1, forward strand.
GACCCAGCGAAACGTGTTAATATTAACTAATTTAAAAATAAAAAAGACGTGTTTACTTTTTTCAGGAACCTCACAAAAAACCGATGAATTTTGACCTCTCAACATTTTTTTGCCCCTATATATTTTTGAAAAATCCTAGTCCTAGTGACCACTGGTCACCTTGGTACATATCTTTAATGAGAAAAAATCAAAAGGCAGATTTGAAAATAAAGAATGAAATCTAATTGAAAACTCATTTACGAATAACTTTTTTATAATGAAGAGTTGTTTGTTACACCAGATTACAAATGAGATTTTAATTGTTGAATATGCGAAAAGTGATTAATTTTGAACCAGTGAATATGTCCCTCACTTCGCTTGGCAGGTGGAATAAATTGCGCTTTTTGAATAGAGCGGACGAGGTGGATATTACGATTGTGGTTTGTGTGGGATTTACCCCATGGAAGCTCATCAGGTGTGCAACTACAGAAACTCGTATTTCTCCCTCGTTCCGCTCCATTCCATTCCATTCCTCTCAGTCTCAGTCCTTGTGCGTAAACCTTACACCTTACATTCATTTCAACAAATCACGTATTATGTTGCACCCTGTGTGGTAACTGATGACTTGCCAGTTGGCCCCTTTCTTCCTTTGTTTTCTTCTTAACACACATAATGTATCAGGAAACCGAAGATATTATCTTAAAAGTAGATTATCGCAATCTATAAAAGTATAAAAGTATATTATTACACAATACATTATAGATATGATTAAACTACGGAAGCTAAACATAAATAAGTTCAGAATTGTTAGAGAAATAATTGAAAATATACCCAGATGGCATACAATATTCCATTCATATTCCCGGAAAATTTCATTGTGACATTGGGAATATTCCCAAGGAACATTACAGCAACGTCTCAGGAATAACATAATGTCCGACCTTTGGAATATTTCAATGAAATTTTGAGGAAATATTCTTTAGAAATTTTGTAAAAGTATTCGCCCTGAAACCTCAAATATCTCTACGGAATATTGTCGGAATGTTATTTAGAATGTGTCTGAAATGTTTCAATGGAATATTCTCGAAAAATTGCAATGAAAGTAAATGAAATTTTTTTAATATTCCAAATCGCTCTGTTTGGAATATTTTGACGAGTACGCTTATTCGCTCATATGATATTGAATTATAAAAATCGATTAAGTCTTTTTTGCTTTAATTTGTCTACAACATACGCAATATACATACAAACTTAATTTATCTACAACATACACACAAATATAAACTGTTACTACAAGTTATTATTATCCGTCGATCATAAACACTAAAATAAACGTATATTATGCCAAATTCCTATAACACTACTTTACATTGTTGCAATATCGGCAATTAGCTTAAATATTACATTTTTAACTATTTTTTTTGTACAGAGGCATAGAGAATTCTACAAAGATAGATTATTATATTTAAACAAAAATATTTCGAAAATTTTCTGATTCAGCATTAAATTGATCATTTTTGGAGAGTACATAAACAAACATAGCTTCTGATGAAAACGGTTGACAGTACATGAATTCCTAAAAACTCAGAAAATTACTTCTTCAATTTAAAAAAATCCTCTGATGTACATACAACACGGCTTCGATGGAACTCAACCCAAAAGGTCTTTTACCTCCCGGTTTTCTTCTGTTTTCATTACTGTGATACCTCACGATCATTTTGAGACCAAAATGAAAAAATCTTTAGAGCCGTTTTTGAAAAAACTCAATTTTTGATTTTTTTGTGGGGTTATTATGAGTACAGTATTGTGAAAATAACTCTGAAGTGGTTAATGATAGGCATAAATGTTTAAAAATGGGTGAAAAAAGATGCCTAATGCTTAGGCAAGCTCTATGAGAATTAAAGAGCATAAAATTACCTGTAAAACTGAAAGAAATCGAACATTACTCTTCCAATAGTTTCAGAGATGTTGAAACTTATTCTTCAACAGCAAAACTTCATCAGCTGTTGAAACTTATTTTTTATAAAAAAACTTGACTGAACAAATTTTTCATTTTAGTTTTCCTAAAATAACTCTGTTTTTGTGCATTATTGTTAATCGTTGTCAGAAAATAAGTTAAAGTAGACTAAATTTCCAAAAAATCTAAAAAAAATACAGTGCTCTAGGTCTAATAGAACTGCATTTATGGCCTTCTGAATAAGATCTTCTTTTATAGAACTTATATAGACGTTAAGTTTCTTTTGAAATTTCTTGCTTCTGCTTCATTCCATGTAAAAAATGTAGTGAGAAGAATAAAAATATATATAGTTTTCTGACAAAAAAAGTAAATCAATATTTTAGCTTGAGGCGCCCTTGTCTCTATTTAGCGAAAAGAAAAAAATAGAGTCAAGGGCGCCTGTAATACTAAAGCTAAAATATTGATTTACTTCTTTTGTCAGAAAGCTATATATATATATATATATATATATATATATATATATATATATTTATT
>JBAGKK010493682.1:0-15507 GCA_037177015.1 Euceroptres primus
ATATTTGCAGGATATGTTAAATAATACTTGAGATTTGAGATTTAAGTAAATAGATTGAAAGGAAGATAAAAATAATTTCTATAATTCTATAAAAGGATGAATCTTTTCTCATGCTCAAAGACGTTGAGGCGTTCGTTTGAAACTGCACAACTTGTGAATACATCGAAACAAGCTAGCCTTCGAGGATTGATAAGCTAATGTCCAGAAACCTTGGATCGTCGAAGGTAACTGACGTCTTGAGACCGTTTTCCCGGAGCAAACGAGTTTTCAAATACCTAGACGTTTACCAGGACATCTTCACGAAATGGAGCGAGTTGGCTTCTCTCAAGGCAGCCAACGCGGATTCCATCGTCAACTCATTCCTGGAGCACGTCATTACTTGATAAGGAGCTTCGAAAGTTCTGCATTTAGACAGCGGTACCGAATATAAAAACAATGCTGTTAAACAATTAGCGGTCGCTTTCGACATTGATTGTTCGTTTACACCCCTCTACCACCCTCAAGCGAACTCTGTCGAGCGGACTAACAGAGTTCTCAAGACTATGATCAGGTCCTTCATTGGTCAGAAACATAGGAATTGGGATGTTTACATTAACGAATTCCAATTCGCTTATAACACCTTCTTGGAAATTGAAAATTTAGTTGCCTCAAGCAGACTTAGCAGTTTGAACAACTCGAATGGCACGTATGTCACACCTGACAGATATTGTTTCTCAATCTCGAGACAAAGCCTTCGTCAAACAAGCTAAGTACTATGACCTTCGCCATCGCAACCTTCAGTTTCAGGTCGGCGACAAGGTCAAGAAACTCTCCCATGTTTTGTCCATTTTTGTAAAAAGCGTTATCTTGCTAATAAACCAGCTCCCCCTTTTTCTGGCCTCTTTTTCGTCACGAAAATTTCCGCTTCTAAAATTAACAAATTAGCTGCTTCTGATAGTTGGCTGGCTGGGAGAAATCATGCCTCCCACCTCCAAAAATTTTTCAAAGTAGAGGATGATAAGGTAATTGATCCTCAGTTAACAGGTCACAACCTGTTAGAATTCAGGGATTTGAACTCTGATTCCAGACAGAGGACATTTCCTATCTAGCTACCTAATTTGTAATTCTTCAATTAGCGATTTATAAATGCAATCTTTCTAATCTATGAATTTTCACGATTCTATAGATATGTCGTTTGTCTTAAAAAATTTAAAATTAGAAGAACCATTTTGCTTATTCGTCCACTGATCAGTGTCGATTTCATTTTCAGTCGTATCTGCATACTCGAAATCAGAAAATTATTAAATCCCGAACAGCTAAACATTACACTCTCCTTTGTTATTAACGATCATACGGAATGACGACCAAGTGATCAATTTCACGTATTACTTAATCCAAACATATCTAAAAAATGACTGTACCAGTAAATTTGGGCCGAAAACACTGCAGACTTAATACAAACAACAAATGCGTGTGAATCGTTCTATTTTTATTTGAACCATTCCTTTTAACACACACATTTAAAGAATATTTTTTAATTTATATAAACTTTATAAATAATAAATATTACAAAGATAACATGAACTTAAATTTTAAAAAAAATTTAATGAAGCTTAGCGGGATTATATGTGACGCGACGCGAGAGAAGGGACTCGTCTCTTTCAGGTAGGTCCCTTCTCTCGCGTCGTGTCACATATCATTATTAAAATTACTATTTGTATTTTGAGTAAGTTTAAAATATTAAATATTTTAAATTTAATCTAATTTTAAGCTTTTTAAGACAAATAATTATCTCTAGAATCGTAAAAATCTATAGATTCGAAAAATCGAATTTTGAAATCACTAATTGAAGAATTTCAAATTCTTTTATTTTGCAATTTACCACCCATAACTCTCATTATTCGGACAATAGGGACCCCTGTTTGAAAGGGCCCGGTGAGCAGAGATCTAGGCGTGTGCAGGATAACTGAGTAGTGGGGAAACAGTACCCAGGTAGCTGGATAGAAAATATCCACCGCCCCTTATTCTAACTCGGAACTTGTAGTCCTTGAGTGAGGAACCCTTTGAAACCGTTTATTCTCCCGATAAACTTACAGTTAAGGGCAGGTACCAGAGTGTGACGTCACAAATTCTTTGAAGCGAACTTACTCATGAACTTTTAATTCCAATGGATTTTCCATACCACACAACCGTTCGTTGTTATTTCATTTAGGGCTGTCTGGTATGAAAAATCTATTCGAATTATTTCTTTATGAGTAAGTTCGCTTAAAGGAAATTTTTTGTCGTTCCTGCCTCGCGCAAAATTTCGAATTCGTGTTCTAAACTTGTAACTTAAATCTTCGCGAGGCTAACCCACGTAAATTAGTTTGTTAAAATCGTGCGCAAAGCAAGCTTCTTAATTCGTGTGCATTGTGGAACCTAGGTGCGACCGAATTGGTTAGTGTGAATCGCGCGTTATTGTTTATCATTTTCCGCTTGTAAATAAAACCCTAATTTTCTATTTACTCGATTAGAATAAGTAATTTTTACGGTATATGTTTTTCTCTATCATTCCAGACGAGATCGCGGAATTGATCAGTTCGCTGGAAGGAGGCGATGCCACTCCTAAAATCGGCGGGGAGGATTTCGCCTCCACATCTACTCTCGCTCCACCGACCACCCCTCCTCCTTCTACTTTGGCGGGCGGTTCACCGGTCTCGTCCTTAACGATTCCCGAGTTGGGCGAAGTGGAATTCGCCTACGACCCTACCAATTCCGTTTCCCCAATGTCTATTCTAAGTCCGGAGATTCAGACCTCGATCCTTGATTTGGTGGAGCACGGAATCCCTTCTACTTCGACAATGGGCCATGAAATCGTTGATAAGGAATCGCCTCCTCTCCCTAAAGGTACCGTCGCGATGATCAACGAGATGCTCAACCCCCGGGACACGCCCGTCAGGGCTCAAGGTAGGACTCAATCCGGGCCTAAAACACCGGGCCACTGGTTGCAATAGCTTCCTCAATTACGGCCTTACTTACCTCCACTTCCCTACATGGTAAAACCATAAATAATGTGTCGCCTAGTTTACTAGGTAATTTTTTGGCAGCTATATTTATTGCCCTTTCTGCCTTAGCTATAGGAGTTATTTCTTTTTGTTTTCTTTTATTAGCATTAAGAAAAATTTGAACTTTGAATGATTCAATTAAATACAGACTCAATTGAGTCAATTACTCGTTTGCTTAATTTTTGTTTCTCGCCGCGTATTTTGAGGTTAAGTCATCCATCGACTTATTGTTGGGCCATTAGGTTGTCATAACGTTTAGTATATTAAACACTGACTCTCTGTTAATTCATTATTTTCCATGCAACTTCTGAAGCTTCATCCTGTCGCTCTCAGACTCCAAGTCTGGTCGCTGCTTAGGACACACAGCTGACGCAGTGATGGACGATGCCGACCTGATACTTTAAGTATCGAGTATTTTGTTCTCGATACTTCGATACTCGATACCGATACTTAGAAGGTCGATGTATTGGTGTATCGATACTTTTTGGAGTGGTATTGATACTCCATGTTTAAGAGAGTGGGGAGACGGGATGAGAATACCCCCTCCTTGTCACCCTTACCGCCTCCACTAAAAAGATCGGTGGTATCGAAGCTTTAGTATCGATACTTTTTCGGCCTATACTAAATCGGAATCGGGATCGATAGTTAGCTAAGTATCAATACTCGGGTATCAAATCTTTTAACTCAGTATCGTCCATCACAAAGCTGACGTCGTTGGGATATCTTCGGAATTCTCCATGCACTTAGGAAATAAATGGACGGAGCACAAACTTGCGGGGTCTGTATCCGTGTCGGTAAGTACAGCATACTGTACTTGCCGTATCTTCCCAAGCGGTGGAGAATTGGCGAATGGTCAGAAATTATCGTATCGTACACTAGCTTTTAAATTTCCAAATTTTCTGCCAATCGAATCAACCAGATTTCTTCACCACTGAAGATGGGATAACCGCTTCCCACCCGATCGACTGAAACAACTCCCTCCCCTAAGATAGGGTTTTGCGCTCCGCCCCTTTATTTCTTAACTCCATGGAATTCTCACCTACGCATATACCCTGGAAGTGATTCCCTTGGTATTCAAGAGCGTTGGTGAGCGATCAACAATGCCAATAAATCGGATCAATACCCCGACAGTTGGGAACTGTTACTTGCAGCAGCAGACGATGTTCATGCGCTTCGGTCATAGCAGGGCGCAACTTTACCATCCGCCATCCTTGTACCGACTACGAGTCTTTATATTTTTATTATTTACCATTCGCGAAATTGATCAGTAGTCTCCAATAGTGAACGCGATTCTCAGCGCTACTCACGAGCTCGAGAGCATCTTTCGAGTATTTTTCCTCGTTTTCTTGCAACTAAAATCACCTTGCTTGCTAATTAAGCTTTTAAAAAGCCTTCTGGTTCCACTTGGCAACCTCGTGTGGAGCATGGATTGTCCGACCATTACTCGGAAATCTTTTCTTTAAATTCGTAGAGTCACCGCGCGATTTTTCAGGACTCCGTCAATATTGAGTAAGTCCATGAATCACATAATTACCGACGGTTCTGACAAAAATCTCGATCTCAACTGCTTTTTGGACGTGGCCTGGACCCCTCGCATTCGCTTACTATAGATTGGCCGTCAGCCTTGTAGAAACTGTAATTTTAGTTCACTATTCTTGTAACGACTCTTGTACATTCTTGTAATGATTTACTGCTTATAATTACATAAATTAATAGAGAAGATCATCCTATTGCTTGGCAGTGCTCCTGACTCTCCCTTTCCGCAATCTGAGTCAGCAGCAGATTAATTCTTACAGATTTTATTTTCAAAATTGAATCATATTTTAAACTTTAGTATTTCACTTTTGGTATTTTTCCAGGCCAAAATACCTGGCGTAATAAACCGTCATAGTAGATACAGCTTAAAGGTACAAATACAGTACAACGTAAAACAGACGGAGACATCAGCACGGAGCAATAAACGACTCGTGCTGAATGCTCGTGCACGAGCTTTCGCTCTCTGAACAATTTAACGAGAGGCAGAACACTGCGTGCTGACGTCACAGCCCGTTTTACGTCGAACAGATTTTGACGTGAGCATAAATCCGTAAACAGTGCTCTATCTCGCTCTCGGGTCAATCGAAGGACAGAGCCGTGATGACATCACCACCCGTTTTACACTGTATTGTATTTGCGCCTTAAAGGTGAATCTATAATACATGGGGACTGTGAACGAGTAAAACGCGAGGGTACGGTGACTTTATCTCTTTCTTTTGCAGTGTAGGGAGAGAGACAAAGACCGCGTTTTACGCGCGTAAAGTCTCCATGTAAATACAGCTTAAAGGTGCAAATACAATACACCGTAAAACGGACTGTGAATTGAACAATTGAATTAAAGAGACAGAACACTCCGAGCTGACGTCAGTACGGAGCCATAAACGGTTCTCCATCTCGGTTTCAGAACAGTTATATTTTATAACATTATATTTACATTAGTGTTCCCGTTTTACGAGAACACTAGCGCCCAAATAGATATAGTATTAGGTCGCACCTACGTCGTCAACCTGCATGTTGTCCCATGGCGTGACGCCTAGGACTGGATGGGATAGGATGGGCATAATAGCCGACATGAAAAAGGAGAAAACTCCGCTATAACTGTTGCGCGTCACAGTAGCAGATTTGAGATACGTTGAAGAAAGACAGAAATAAAAATAAAAGAAGACTAGAAGGCGAAATTCGTGAAACTCCTTGCACAAAAATCCTATCCCTGCATTGATAGAGGAAGTAGCAGAAGAATTAAATGCTCTGATTTAAGTTTCGTAATAAAATTTATTCAGTTTGAATCAGCACGATTCCGAAAGAATCTAATCGAATGCAAATGCATCCGAAATCTGTTTCCGAACTCAGGATTAATTTAGAATGACAACAAAATCTATTCCAAATCACTCCATTCGATAACGGTCTATTACGATTGAATATGTTAGGCTGTTTTATGTTCATTCCCGAATTATTACGCAACCATTACGCATTAAATCCGATTTATTCCGCTCATTGTAAATGATAATGAGTGATCCCAAAGTTCAATCTGAATAATTACGCAAGAATCGCAATACAGTTTTGATTTCATTTGATTCAACAAATAGTTGTTAATTTAATTGTTGAAACAAATAGTTCAATCCGAACGTTTACTCTATTGGATTCTGTATACATCCAACTAAAATGTTTCGGATTCAAACGTATTGTCTCGGAAGGTTTCGAAAACAGATTTCGCATTCATTCGCACTCAGAAGAATTAATTTTTTTCCGATTGAGTCCAAAACTTCCACCAGGGTTATTTTACTCTTTATTCAAATATTTATGAAGTTCCGTTGATATTCGTTCTCGATATTTTATAGCGAGGTTGGCGCGGAGGGAGGGAGGGCGAGTTAGTTTAACGTACATTTGATGCATTCAAAGAAGCACACTTTTGATTAATTCCCGTGAAGATAAGCTTCTCAGGAATATTTATGCCAAAGTTGAAGTTGATCGGACAATTGATTTCGGAGGAAAGTATAAATTAATAAGTTTTATAAATTTCTACAACCGTTTAGTTGAATAAAGCCAAAACAGATATTTTTGGTCTATTTAAACCTATTTATCTCACAATCAGAAACCAGACGTGATAGAGTAATACTGAGGCCAGATTTGGATTCAGTGCACAAAAAAAGTTGAAAGGTTGCAGACCTGAATAATTTGTATGCAGAAGAATTTATACTCATTACTTTTTACACATCTAGCTTATTTATTTTTACTTGCCCAATAGTGCAGGTGTTAGAGAACGCTATTGTTAAGACGGAAAAAATACCCGTCAAGCGTAAACAAAATCTTGTAAATTCTAAATCAAAATAAAAATATTCTCGTATTATTCTGCAGGCTATGTAAATTGTAAAATTTTGTAAATTACCAGTAATTGTTGTATGTCATTATCAGATCATGAAAACGACATATCATTTTCTCTTATAGTTTTCTTTATTCTTTTTCCTAAAAACAGAAGCAGCGGCTGACTCTTAGTCTCACATATTCGATCGACGTTCGTCGACGAAAAACTTTGACGAGGGTTCTCGAATTGAACACCGCTTACTTCCCGTGGGAGGAACTTCGACGAACGTTGAACAAATTCTTGAGAATTCCGAAGACGTGAAAGTGTCTTCTTTGGTTATTTGAAGGAATGTGTACACTTACAGCTACAGTAGAACTTGGAATATCTTCCTCTTCCTTGCTTTTCACTGTTTTGGGTTTCAAGAATATCCAGTGTTTACATTTTCACAACGAACACCATTGAAGGTATAAAATGAAAAGGTATGGAAATAGAAACAAAAAAATGCAGTCTGAAAATTTTAACGGAATACCTAGTTGATAGATACACACTATACAAACATTATATCAACTGGAGTCCATTTATTTATTAGAATGGAAATGCAATCGCAGCTTATCGTTTTTCAGCCAGATAGGAATAAAAAGGGAAAAAGTATTTTTCAAGTTTTAACCTACTTTTAAAATTTTCCGGTCTAGTTGACTTTTTGAGAAGGGAAGTTTGAAAACAAAGAACATTATACATTCTATAGGCCGGAGACCCCCCACCAATGGAAGTTTGAAAACAAAGAACATTATACATTCTGTAAGCCGGAGGCCCCCCCCCCCAATTGATCTCAGTGAAACCGATTGCTATTGAAAGAGGGCAGTGAGTTGACTATATTTATTAAAAAACTTTTCTTATATCTCCAAAAAAAGGCACACATACACACACAAGCACTTTTAGAGATAGCGATAAATTGAAAGTGAAATTTTATGTTGTTGATTAGAATCTGTAATTTAACACATATTTCGTCAAGATCGGCTGGAGGGCCATTTTGGATAATGTTATTTACTACGTTGAAGTACTTTGTTTCTTATTTTCAAAATAAAATAAAATTCCTCTGGCAGAAGAATGGGACTCCCCTTCTTTGCGGTATCTGAAAATCGGTTTTTTGACAATGCAAAACATTTTTTTTTTGTATTCGGTTCTTCATTCAAAGTCCTCCATGCAAACCGGTTACTAGAATCTTACTTGTTGAGCCGCCTAATGGGTCTAATACCAGTGCAAAAATTCTCTCACAGAAATTTTTCCCTCGGCCAAGCCTTCGAAACTCTATTCGATTCCAGATTGTAGGACTTGTTCAAAGTTTGTCGCAGTGGTGTCGTAGTTCGGTCGATGTTACCCAGTTGTAGATGAACGGTTAAGGTCTAGTATGGAATATATATGTATGCGATTGCTAACTTTCGGATGTGGCATATTCTTTAATGAAAACTTTTGTAGATACTTTCACCAACCAACTTCTTTTTTCTGTAGCCAAGACGAAGAACGATTTTTAAAGTTAGGGGTATAATCATTCGTTGAGAAAAAAATAAATCTTGAATCGACAAAAATGCGTTTCAATCAAAGAAATGTCTCGTCCGTTGTGTTAGTAAAAAATAGTTGAGACGGTAGAAAATCATTGATTGGAAGTCTAAATATTTATTTGTGTTGATGAAACGAAGGACGACACTGAATACGGGCGTAAGTGCCAAATTTCCGAAAATCGTTTTATTGGATTAAACTACTTGTTTTCTGCTAACTCATCTCCCTGTTGAAGATTTTGGTCCAGTTCGATTTGAAAGTGGGTCAGGGAAAGAAAAGCAGTACATGAGAGCGTAATTGCCATGAGTCACTTAGTGCATTTTGGGCCTTTATGGCCGAAAATGTCATTTCTGAGACCTTATTCTGTGTTAGGACCGGTGGTTTTGGGGATGTGTCGTTCTTTGACAAGGGTTTGCTCGGAGATCGTTGCTTTCTTTCAGGCATTATTCCTTTCACGATTCAATAAAGCTAAGTAATAGCTCGAGATATGTTTTTAGTTGTATTTTTAAATTAATAAATAAAAAAGTTATGTGACTCTTAAAGAGTCAAAATCGGTGTTTTTTGAGACGCGCCGTTTCTTTGACACAGATTTTCTCAGAAGTGGTTGCTTTTTTCAAAGCACTCCTTTCGCGATTCAGTAGAGCTAAGTAATAGCTTGAAAGTAATTTCTTGTTTTTTTAAAATTAGAAGCGTTTAAGTCAGACAGTTTTTTGTGGCTCCTGTAAATTCGGGTTTTGGCACTCACGCCCGTGTGCAGTGTCGTCCTTCAAACTTTCTATTTAAATAGATAATTTTTGGCCTAAAATGTAAATATCAAAATTAATTCAATTTGATTATTGGAAACAGAATTTAATGTACTTCAAAAGTGATTCTTGATCTCTTAAATTGATATTTTAGACCTATTTTGGACTATAAATAATGGAAAAAAATACATTAGCTTGTCCTGAGAACATATTTTCTTTAAATTGATAGTCCAAATTTTACTTTACAAACGTAGGCTTCTAGTTCAACTAGTACAAGAGACTAAAAATTCCTACTACCTGTAACTGAAATAATTACTTTATGTGCACTTTACTAGCTCTGGAAAAAGTCGATCGAAGTCTGTTTCAATCAACATTTTAAGTGCTCATAAAACACTTCGTTTTTGTCGAAGGCAGGATCGAAAAGCTTCTGGTACGCAGTGATGATACAAAACCGTACGTATAGAGAAATTGGAAGGGCAGGAAGCACGTTGAAAGCGTTAGGAACTTTCTTCTACTTCCCGGTCCGTAGCTGTGCAGAGAAATTAGAGACAATCATTCTCGGCTTAACCGATGCGCGAATCCAACGGCTTTGCCTTTGCCGTATCCGAACCCACCCTTGTAGTAACAGCTAACTTGCCACCGTATATCAGGAAGAGCTGTGAGCAGAAGTCGGGAATGATCAATCAACTCATTTTAGACATCGAGTTCATAGTTTCAATTATTTCAAACCGCTGCGAAGAACTACGGTTGTGCTCTTCAATGGTATTTCCATCTAGAAGAGTTTAACATAAGCAAATATATTGATAATTATGACCTTCTCTTACAAATTTTAAAAATAATTACAATACAATGAATATTCTCCAAAACAATTTTGAAAGAATAATAAAAAAAATACTTTTTGCCTTTTTTCTTCTAATACAACTGAGAAAAGAAATAAAAAATAAAAACGAATAGCTCCTTGAGCATCATAATCATATTCCGCTCATAAATTTTTCAGAAAGGATAAAAATATTTCACAGTGGTAATTTATTAAATATAATGATGTTTTACTAACTTTAAAATCCTACTTTTCTATCATTTAAGGTAAAGTGGTGTAAGCCGGGGTAGGTGGGGCAATTCGGGGTACCAAGTAGGGGGCAAGATGAGGTGTGTTAAAAGTGTTTAAAATATTTCTGTATTTCAAGTCACTGAAATTGTAAGTGTATGAAGTACGTTTGAATTTTTGATCAATAAATTAAATTTTTAAAACACCCTTTTTATTGTTATTATTTCTAGAAAAAATAACAAATTTTGAATTTTGTCCATTTTTGTAGTATATGAATTTTTTTCTCTTTTCTATGTTCTTTACATTAAACCAAGATTAGAACATTTAATTCAGTCCACTAATTTCATTGCGTAATGCTTTTTTCAAACTTTTTGGATTGGCTAAAGTAGGTACCCCGACTTGCCCTACTGGTGGAGCAAGTCGGGTTACTTCTTTATTTTCGAAAAAACGAGGGATAACTTTCTTCCTAATAAATTTCTTTAAAGACTTGTCACACAACTACTTAACTAAATGCTTTATTCGCTACCAAAAGCAAATTTGTGTTTATAGAATATTTTTACGTCAATAAGGGGCCAAAGTTAGAGTACTCCGTCTTACCCCATCTTCCCCTAAGTTCACCAATTGGTCATCAGACTAAAATATCATGTAATGGGAATCTAGAAACCTGAAAAATAGCTCGAAAATCTACAATCTGCAGTATAAATAGTAAATATTTTAATATTAAATTACTTAAAATTTGAAATAACATAGGTACATGCTTTCTTCCTGCCGAGTTGAACTGGGTTAAAAATCTCCTGCTTCCTCGAGTGTATTAAACTCCACAGGGTATCGGCTAAGAGTCAAGTTCGGACGTCAGAACGAACTTTTTTAGCAACTTTTATAGTATAAGGGAGAGTAGGGCTAGTCCTCTTTGCGGAGAATATACGACTTTGTTAACAATTCTTACACTCACATATATAATCCTTGTCCGTATAAAATAACTCGGTTTTCTAGGTACCAAGAATGGAATCAATTCCCAAACGTCGGAAGTTTCATTGTGCAACAAAAAATATAAACGAATCAGCGTAAAGATACAATTTGGAAACAAATCAAACTAATTATGGTTGACTGATAAAAATTATTAACAGCCCTATTGCTCAGTAGATTATGTTCTAACAAAGCAAAAAGAAATACCTCCTTGGTCATCATGTTTTCATGACACAATTTTGAAAAATAATAAAAATAAAAGCCATTATCTTCTTTTTTATTATGTTCACCTGAAGAAAATTAATACTAAAGGGTTGTTCATTACTGAACTTTGCTAGAAGGATGATGAATTTTTATAGTTCTTCAAATTGTATAGGTAGTTGCGATTACAATACATAAAATGCCTTTATCAAAACTTTTGTACAAGTAGGAATATTTATTCTCTAATAAATTAGAGCTGCACACAAAAATATAATAATTTACTATTAATTTCTTACAAAAAAAATGTGAAGTAGCCCATTTCGTCTTCTCTCCCCGTGTGATTAGAGTATAACCTAAATGTTTCTTCACTGTTCGAAAGGGTCTCACCGGGTTTCAATACAAAAACGGCCCCCAAGCCAAATAAGATTTCGTATCAACTATTCGAAGGCACTTGGCCTAAGATTGCCTTTTGCAAATCTTCAGCCCGATAGCCACCATATTGGATGAGTAATTGTTGATTATACGAATTTCGCTTTCGCAAGTTTTAGCTAAACTAATCATCGGAATAATCTGAAAAAATTCACAGCACTTCTTGACATCAAGGGATATCTCCGTAAATTTTTTGCAAATTTTTGCACGCAATTTTCATTTTTATTTTTTTTTATTGAATAAATGCCCTTGGTAAAACCATTATTGAGCAACCAAGATATTGATACATGAGTTTTCTTAATGATACAATATTAGCTTAATTTTAGTTCTTATTCTAAGTTATATTTAATCAACCGCAGGAAGACGCTAGAAAATACTAGATAATAATTCAAATTCTATGAGCGTTTTAGTAAGATACATATTATTAGAGAGATTGTGATTTTAAATTCATGGAATAGAAACGCTGTCAACTCAAAATTGTACAATGTAATCAAGTGCATTGCCGTAGGCGATTGCAGACCGCGTTGATTACAAGAATATGAAGAATTCTTAATGACATCCTTTTAGCAAAATGTGGTTAATTCAAATGATTATTTTTGTAATCCTTTGTGAAAATTAAAATAAAGTCACTATGAACGCCTAGCTAAGATATAACTATTAAGGTTCTCTATGAACATATTCTCGATAATATTAAACAAGTCATGGTTTACATTAAAACTTGCTCCCTTGTGCATTAAATTAATGTGATTGCACATTACAAATACAGGCGAGTTAAAGCCAATCGCTGAATCCGGAAGTGGCAGATAAAATGGCACGACGTATCTGGCAGATTGTCTTGGGGTTTTGAATTGGAGGCAACTCGTTAAGAAGATAGAGTCAATATCATTTCTCAATATTTTAAATAAATAGAGGCTTATAAATAAAATAAATAATATAAATATAAAAAAAATAAAATAAATAGAGGATTATTTTAAAAATCCATTAGCAAAGTCGAGTTTTTCACCATTGATGAGACCTCCAAAGACGCATATATCCTGATTTTTTCAGATTTTTAAACAAAGGGAACGATACTTAAAAATAACGATTATTGTCAAAATTCCGTGGTTTCGATGGTGTTCGTCGTTAAGTTGTCTTTCCCTGGCTTTTTGTACAGGCATTACTTCATTGCTTATTATAATCAATTTAATAATACAGATATAAATAATATTATGATTTATAATGATTATAATTTATGGTTTATAATAATAAATGTATTTAGAATTCATCAGTATTTTTAACGGTAATAATTGTGAATATTCTATATTATTGTTAACAGTTGTTTGTTTTGTCGTAATAAAAAAAGGCATATTTTCTAAATTATTATGTTTTATAAATAATGTGTACAGAATGACATTTTATTGCATTACAACATTTTTATTACATTTAATGTTATCTTTCATAGGAAGTGAAATAAGTACATTGGAATAAAATTACTGTATGTCATAATCACAAACACTGACAAAACAAAAGAATTCGATTTTTGAAATTGTTTCTTACACATTGCTAACAGCTAGATAACAATATATTCAAAACATGGCAAATTGCTTATACCAAAATAGTTGTGGGTATTGAGTAAAAACAGAGAAAAAATATCAATTTTTAATCTTTATCGCTATCTTCATTTATCACAACTGCTATATTTTCAGTAATGAATAATTTACTTAGAATTTCTGCTGGTTTGACAATTTTTTAAAGATGTCTGGCGTGGGATAGCAGCGGCAACATGAGAACAACAACCAACAGTACGTTTGCCATTAGTGCATTCACAAAAGTGTTGCTTGATACAGTAATGTAATGAAATGTCATTCTGTACTATCCACATTGTTTATAAAACATAATAATTAAGAAAATATGCCTTTTTTATTACGACAAAGCATACAACTGTTAACAATAATATAGAGTATTCACAATTATTATCGTTAAAAATACTGATTAATTCTAAATATATTTATTACTATAAACCATGAATTATAATTATAATTATAAATTATTATCATTATAAATCATTATTATTATTTATGTTTGAATTATTAAATTGATTATATGGATAAGCAATGGAATAATGGCTGTACAAAAAACCCGGCAAAGACAGCTTAACGACGGACACCATCGAAACCACGGAATTTGACAATAATCGTTATTTTTAAGTATCGTCCACATGGTTTAAAAATCTAAAAAATAAGGATATATGCGTCTTTGGAGGATTCATCAATGGTGAAAAACTCGACTTTGCTAATGGATTTTTTTAAATAAAAAAATTGCGAGCAAAAATTTTTGCAACTTTTTTCATTGCGAATTTCGCACACAAAAATTTACAAAAAATTTATTGAGATGTCCCTTGATGTCAAGAAGTACTGTAAATTTTTTCAGATATGGCGGCTATCAGGCTGAAGATTTGCAAAAAACAATCCTAAGCCAAGTGCCTTCGAATAGTTAATACGAAATCTCATTTGGCTTGGGGGATGTGTTTTTGTATTGAAACCCGGTGAGACCCTTTATATAGCAATTTTATTATACTTTTGAATTTTAATTTTTCGCGAATTTGGTTAATCTGAAAATATAGATATTTGAAATGAAAGTATGGGTTTGTAAAATTTTTGCTTGTACATATAACAACAATGAAGTCATGACATATAAATGAACCTTTGTCTGGAAACGCAAGCTTTAAGTTAAGTTTGTAAGTTTTTGAGTTTTTCAGTGATTCTTGAACTAATTCTGGTTTCTATCAGAATAACTTAATTAGGAAAAATCCTTTGTGTTTCTTGAATGAAAATTACTCCGATGATAAATTATAAGAAGCATAAATTACAATTTTAAAAAATTTTGTAGTAAAATTTATTGTAATATAAGATTTCTCTACCATTATTGTAAATAATTTTTAACTAAAATTTCTAACAATGTTTTAATGAATTACAAAGTACATTTTACGAATATGTGTAGGTCAATTTTACGAATGTGTATTAGGTCAAGACTAAAATTAAAGTTTAACGCAGTGCGCATACAAATAAAAACATGCATTGCTGAATCTTGGGTTAAAAAGAATTTCCTTTCAACTTGGTAATTACTACCTGAAGGACTTTCAGGAAATATGAATTATTTCATAAATGCATGTCTTACATTGACGAGCCTAATTTTAAAAGGAAGTAAAAACTTGGAAGAGCTGCTTGAACCGCAATCTTTGAAGACGAGTTTTGATCTTTGTTGGCTCGAAAAGTCAAAGTTCGTAAGGTCAATGACTTGTTAGCAACTCTTGCTTCCTAGCACAGTAATAATTGCTACCTTCAGCTTACAATATATTTTACTGACATCTTTTCTCGTTCCCGTTAACAATATTCCAATACCTTGCCATGCGAAAGTACTTCTTTTTTGTGTTCTCTCTTGCTTCCTTTATTCTTCCTAGCACCTCTTCTGCTTTACGAATTTCTTCTTTGCCTTGCTTACAAATCTGAAGTGGGGTTTTCTTTTTGAAGTCAGCCGCTACTGTTACCTTCATCAGTCGTCTTTCTGTCATCGCTCTTTATGTTTCTTCCTCTAAGGGGATACCCTGTTTTCACCATCTTGACTCTTAATATCTGAAAATCCACTTGAAACTCTAACAGCTTAGTTTGAAGTAGCCAACATTACAATGTTAACTTCCCATAATCTGAATGAAACAAGGGAAAATGA
>JBAGKK010493693.1:0-31274 GCA_037177015.1 Euceroptres primus
GAATGTGTTAGTATGTATAAACTACTTCCTGGAAGACTGATTTCGCGCGGTACAGAACCGCGCGTTCAGTGTATTTACAGTGTCAGATTTAGTAGCCAATTATAAAGTTCTGCTGTTGCCAATTCAACAATTATATTGCATACTTCCGTTTCGCACGCAATTTAATTAGTTATCAATATTTAATTAAATAATAATTTCTATATCTAAGTTTTCCAATACAAATCTGCATAGCGGAGTGTGTCAGCAACGAGTGCAGAAAATTTATAAAACAAAATAATCATTAATTGAAAGGTAATATGAACAAGATTAATTAATTTTCGAAAATATAAACGTATTTTGTTATTAATTATAAATTCGTTCAGAAATATAAGAGTCAAAGGAAATAATGACCGATGATTAATAAGAGCGGCGATGAAATTTTCCATGATACGGCGTTGAAATAATTCCCATATAAATTTGTACTGTGAATCGAGCACACACGTTTATTTATCGCTACTAAATGCCTTGACAGGATATGGTAGAATTTAAATGAATTTACATATCCAGACCGTTACATATTTTCGCATCGAACTGCAATTCCTCGCTCCGAAATAGTTTGGTGCCGACTGTTGTCCACATTTATGCGTATATTTTTCCGGTTGAGCAAAATATACTACTAGATTATAAATTTGAATAAATTTGTGAAAAACCTTGGTAACAGTACCAGTCGGCGCATCCCAACACATGATTGTATTTGCAATTGAAAATACAGAGTGACAACTGTTTGAATTCTGTCGCTTGATCTACTTTACTCAACTGTAACTGTAGAAAATAAATATTCAAACAAGACAAATATCAAATTTTTTCATAAAGTTTTCCTACATTCACAATTTTTAAATTATTCTATTTTATTTTATATTTTTACATTTTCCATCTTCATTTTACACTTTAGTTTTATAGGTTTTACGTTTTATAGATTCTAATTTAAATTTATATTTCGATTTTACAGCTTCTAGAAAGGTCATAAAACCTCATATTGCTCGATAGGCACTATTTAAGGGGGTGCAAACTAAATACAGATTTACGAAAGAGAAATAAATAAAATCTTAATTAATTTTGACGCTTTTAAAAAAATAGTTTGTCATAATTATTTATTTAACAATAGTTACTTAATATTTTAAGCTCTTTGTCTTCCTTGAAAGATTCTCTTTCTGTACTCGTTGGTTTTTATTAAAAGTATCTACCTAGGCTCTTTCAAAATTCGTAAAATGAATTAAATTAATTATTTATCCCTCTTTTATAAATCGTTTTTTAGTTTGAGGGTATGTTATCGTACTTTTTTAGATCCTGAAAAGTTGGTATCTGTTTTTTTAGACTGAGAAAAATAGAATGAAGAGCAATTTATGCAGGACGTGCGATATTTCTGCTATCGCGACGCGTGTGTATCACAGAAGTGCTTCGGAAACCGGAAATGGTCTCTGAGGTAGTTTTCAACCTGCGTCAGGCGACCACTTTCATAACCTCTTGTGCCACAACAGTGCCATGAGGGACTCTGTATAGAAGGAGGTTAGGCACATTGGATTTCCTTTTTCAAAGAAAGATATTGACTGTTGCTTGCATAGAAATGCACTTCGTTTCCGATCGCAAAACGCGCCAAAGTACACAAGCACACTTCTCTTATATTCCGCATATAACACATAAATGCGCTCTGTGCAAGCTTTTCCGGAATTCCTAGACGAATGTCCTCTTACGATAACAACTGTTGTATGAATTTTGGAATATTATCTCTCACAATAAAGTGTATTTTATTTTCTATTCTAATGAAAAATTTCCTAATGCGTTTTTTATTATAGTTACACATGTCTTTTTGAACATAATTATTATAGAATATAAAGTTATTATAATAGTCGGGAAACCCGACTTTGAAATTTTGAAAACAGCGGTTTTTCTTTATACATGGAGTGCAATATGAAAATTTCGATATTTCGCTTACACTCTGGGTTTACTTTCTTTCGGTATTAGTCAGCGAATATCCTGCAGGCTAAGGAATGTCGTTACGGAATTAATGCCTCCGAGGAATTTTAATATCGAGAAGCAAACGTAAGCTTCATCGTGCAAGAGCCCCTCGGCAAGGCATAAAACTTGAATCTCGAAGGAACGAGTCTGCCGACATACAATTTCAGATTAAGGAAAGAGGGAAACCCCAATATATATTTTGTTCATAGTTGACGTAAATTGTCTTCCAGTTGAATCCTAGTTTTCTCTGTCCGATTAAAAAAGTCGAAAGCGACGTCTGAATATGGTTGGGGAGATAGAAGAAAAGTGGGACTTGGTAATCCGGAGCTTAGAGATCCTGATGGCGGCTGATCTTGTCGGTCAACGGTCCATAAAAGAAGCACTAGAGATCTGACGTTGCGACAGACGAGACTTAAAGGAGCTTCGAGTGCGCCCTTAGAAAGTTCCCTCCCGTGTACTTACTCGAAGCACGTAATGCTCTCAGTGTGGCTTC
This sequence comes from Euceroptres primus, assembly GCA_037177015.1. Classification (NCBI taxonomy): domain Eukaryota; kingdom Metazoa; phylum Arthropoda; class Insecta; order Hymenoptera; family Figitidae; genus Euceroptres; species Euceroptres primus. The sequence continues at coordinate 2,489 of JBAGKK010493693.1, forward strand.
GTTGCAGTGACACGCTTTCCGCATTACCGAGACCTTGTCAAGTCCTTGCCGACCGCTTTCAATTCGTCCTGGGGTACCTGCCACCTAATTTCAGCCTCAACTGCCTTTGAAAAGGTACAGATCGTGACATTAATTGACTGAATTAACTAACATGGTGCTTTTAAAGGATGACTTGCTGTCCTTGGACAGCAATTCCAAGTAGGTTTATGGCATTTTATTGCTAGAGGCAGCCTATAATACAATTGGTTTTTATTTCGATTACATGTTTCTCATACTCTCATACCTCTTTATCATGAAAACATTTATCCGTGGAATTTTCTCGTCGAAAAAAATGTGCGCGAGAATTTGTTATTGAAGAAAGCAGGACCTCCTCTAAAGAAAAGAGGAGTTTATCTATTCTTTGAATTTTTCCTTGATAAAAAAAACTAGCAACTATTTTTCATAATAATCAGCATTCTTGTCGAAGCTGGATAAATGAAAAATTCGTGGTGTGGGAAACTCGAGAAAGATTCGTGAAATTACACTGTATCATCCTCATGAATCCGAGTTGCCGTCGAAACCAATGAGTTATGCAGACTAGGTATGAGGTGGATGAAAAGAAGAAATGCAAAAATTGCAGATATTAAAAAGGGAGCAAGAGAAAGAGAGGGAGAAAGTTGGGAAGACCAACGTTGATTGTTCTTTTATCCCAGGAGACGGGAATTGAAAGAACCATGAGGAAGAACGGTCTGTGAAAAGTACTTTGATAAGAATTTCCTCCTTGATTCAATTAATTGTGAAATCTTTAAATTCTTTGTTACCATAATTTGGTACCTTTGAATAATAATTTGTTAAATGAATCGATAATAATTTGTACTAGAAAAAATTTTTGGTTATTATACGGACAACCAAATGTTTGATGGTTGAGTCAACCAAAAGTTTTAGTTGATTTAACCACAAATAAATAATTTGGTAAATTCAACCAAAGACTTGATTCAATCACCAAAAAATTTGGTTGACTCAACAAAAATTTGGTTCCCTTAACCAATGTTTTTGTTTAAATCATCTAAACGATTTTGTTCAATAAACATCAATTTTTTCTCAATGCGCGCATAACATAAAGTTCAAGCAGTATAGAGTTCACAAAGACTGCATTATTTATTTCTGTGGTTAATTCAAACAAGTTTTTCAGGAATTACAAAATAGCTTCTTTGAATATTCAGGTGCACTCTCCTTTCTCACAGCTGTTCTCATATAAAAGGTAAATGAGAACGAACCCCGGATAGGTTTGCGTGGCATTACGCTCTGACAGGGCCGTGTGTCTGTTGTAGCTTACATAAAATTATTACACTTACAGATAAAAGTTTTGCTCAATTTTAATAATTAAACCCCGTCCTCGAGTTTTTTAAATTCATTTTTTTCTTCACATGAAATTGAATTTACTCTTCTTTAATAAAGTGATGACATGAGAATGACAACTCGTTAAAGACCATTTAAAGTTGGTCCCTAAGTAATAGTTAAATTAATCTAATTCAGGGGCCAACTTCAAATGGTCTTTTGTCATTCTCATGTTTTCAAGTTTACTCAGATCTGATTGATTTCTCGTTAGATGAAGGATTTTTAATTTAATTCCTTAGAGATGCTTAAATGAAAATTGCGAATCTCAGAGCAATTCAATTACGACAATGCCGATCGTTGGCGTTTCATTTCCAATGGTGGATAGAAAAAAGAGAAGAATGAAAACGCACGATTTCACTTAACTGCTCGACAATAACCATTAGCCATCCGTATTGAAGAAAATCTCACGAAATCGCTGGATTTTATCTTCTGCCAATGGATCTATGGAAGAAAAACAGTTCATCGTCCGCTATCACGACGCTGAAAGTGACTATGGAGAAAGAGTAGGAGGCATTCTATTCTTCCTGAAAAAAAGGACGGATACAACTGCGGATATGAGACCGAATAAAATGCCGAATATGACAGTAAATTGACTGGAAGGATTCCGGATGTTTAGAAAAAAAAATTTCCTGACAATTCAGTACAATATATGTATGCTTTCAAAATCATTATTTCAATCCTCCTAAATAAATATTTAATAACAAAATTGGCGTAAACACTTTGCAAAAACATTGCGAAAGGCTGATAACGTTTCACGAGTATTACACGAACGAGGGGCACCTGCTTTAAAGCAGAATAATTTAATAACGATAGCGCGAACAACAGCTGGCTAACTGCTGAGATGAGCCAGAAAATGTGTACTACATGTGGTATAATGACCGCATAAACATTTTAAACTCAATTGAGGATTAAATAATGAAAATATTATATTTACTTGTTGATTTTATTATTAGCTACTTTATATATTAGCTACGTATTTTATTATGCCAAAGTTAATTAATTGAACTATCTTATTATGTATAATTGTATATCATGAGTTATAGTGTAATTGCGATTTATTTAATTACTGAATAATAATTAATTTGAATACTTCAAGCCTACCCATTTAATCAGAAGCAGTAGTCCTACCACAAAATAAACGATTCGCTCTCTCACAAAGCGGATCACCTGGATTTGTGAAATTCGACAAGTCGTTTCGAGCTTCTATTCCATTTCGAGTAAATGTGGTTTCACCGTGTTCCCTTAACTGATTCTCTGCTGATTGGCCGCACACCTCCCACCAGATTACAAAAGCAATCCACGAAAGCACTCTACCGATTAACAACTAACGTCTTGTTTTTCTCTGTTTCCAGAAAATGTGAAAGCAGCCAGGTTTTTGTTAAGGATCATCACACTCATTGTATAGACACTTGTCGATCGGTGACCATGTGCGGGGAAGTGGTTGTACCCGACGAGCATCTTGATGTTAGTATAAATTTATACTGAATTTACAGAAAAAAATTAGTAAGAAAAATTAACTAATTGAAAGTATTTGATTGTGAAATTTATACTGCACAGAAAACAATTTCTGGTTTGAAATACGTAAGAAACTTTTAGTTGAGACAATTACAAAATCTAGAACGTTGACTTTCCTTATATCATGACTGTAAACACTTAATCAACAGAAAGCGATCTATGAAATGTCATAAACTACTTTGGAATCGGTTTGTCTTACCCACTATCTAATTTCAATATATCGTGACCGTAATATTTCATGCTTCAGAATCGAAATTCATTAAAAGTATGACAATCGCGTGACTCGTTGGGTTTAAATATTACATCTTCTGCAGAAATTTTATTAAGCATACCAATCTGAACATGTACACAAGCATTGTATGTATTTACTTAAAATAAGATCTTATTTACATAGTAAAAAGGACAAAAAAGAAAGCCAAGTATAAAAGAAACTCAACTTTTCACTCTCGAGTCTAGTAAAGTTTTAATTAATAGTAATAAAATTGTCACCTTGTTCAAATAAGGAAATAATTTTTGGTCAAAGAGGCGAATGGAATTTTAATTATTCATATAACAACAATGAAAATGTAATGCTTCTATGTTTTCTGCCCTTCTGATGGAGTACACATTTACGTAACTATTTTCTCTTCAAAACAAACACTGGAAATCGGAAAACTTTCGGAAACATTTTTCATTTTTTTATAGTTCTAAAAAAGGTATCTTAAAACGTATTTTACGCACGTCAACTTTGTTTGGTTTCCACTTGGAAAGACTTTTTTATTTTTGTTTGCAGGTTTGTAGAACATGTAATGCTACCGGACATAAATGTGGAGTGGCAGAAGGAAGCGTTGCCGGTGCGGGGATCGATGGGGCGGATTTTGTATTTTATGTCTCTGCGATGCAGACCGAACGATGTCACAAAGGCATGACAGTCGCTTATGCTGCTCACTGCCAACAGGAAGCTGCCTTGGATCGGTAAAATATTCACTATGCGTATAAAAACATGCCTTCTTTCATAGTTCCACATAGACGCATGTTATCGCTCATTTTATAGTCTGGCAATCCCCTTTTGATATTTTTTTCGTAAAAAAAGATTTTACTGGCACGTAATATTTATCGGTGATTTCCAAAAGGTTGAGACTTTTGAGAAAAAAAATTTCTCAACTAGCAAAGTTTCAAATTTGTAATTTCAGACCATCTAATGATAGGGCATTTGTAATCCTTTTTAACATATAATTTTTAAATGAGTTGTATAATTGAAAAAAATCTTTTTATGCCTAGAGTCAATTCTATCATAATGAGAAGAATCTTGTCGTAAACATGAAACTTACAAGTCGACATTGTTGCATTAGCATAGTCTTGTAATTGCATTTTAACTTTTTTTTTCTTGCTTCTGATTCCTTTAATTGTTCAAAGTCATTTCTCTTAATTGCTGCTCCACTTTGTTTTCTTTTTCTCGTTTCGTTTCCCCTACTTGCGTGGCAAGGTCTTATGTTCCGTATACAACCTCCAGTGTTTATTAACATAAATTAAAAGGAACTATTGTTCGTTCTTAGCAGAAAAGACGGAGGGTAAAAGAATAAGGGATGTATCACAGTCTACATTTAATTTTATACAACTTTAACCAAACGAATTAACCCATTCAGCGGCATTTACGCAATGCTGAGCACATTTTTTATTTTCTATTAGTTTTTATAATACCAATTATTATTAGCAAAAATTGAAGGTTATATGGGTGAAAATTTTTTATCACTACTTTCTCTAAAAATACACGTAGGTATTCCAAATCTAAATCCATTTGTTTGTATCAACATTACACTGAATCAATGTTAAACATTGAAATTCTGCTGTCACTGAAAGGATTGATTTGATTTGATATCCTTTATTGAAACCCAACAGTACAAAGTACCAATAATAGGGTTAATACCTTTATATACATCTAGTTTTTATATGGTTTGAGATATTACAACTTTTGCAAGTTTTACAAATTTTGTATTCGACTGTCCCGAAGAAAATCGTCTCTACAAAGATTTCCGATTACAGAGTGTATCAACTATATTCGACTTCGATATAGAGATCTCTACTTCGCTAGAGTGTTGTATCTCTATTTACTAATACACAGATATACGACACTCTAGCGAAGTAGAATATAGTTGATACACTTTGTTTCGGGAAATCTTTGTTAACACAGTTTTCTTCGGGACAGTCGGTATGTGGTCTGATACAGCTCTAAGTTAAGAACTTTTTTATAGTATATGTTTAGATTATTTTGAAACTTGACAATACATTATTCAAATGATTTAGTATTCCCATATAAATAAATTCCATAAATAATTCCGAATACATTACATTAATTGGTTTTCTCTCGAGCATTTAAGAACTGGTTTCTATTACTCAGATATTTTCGCTTCCTTTCTACGAGAGAAGAAAGTGATAATAATTATTATTGCACTCGACTGCTTTGTTTCGTTGACACGTCAATTATCGACTTCACCTTCATTAAAACTTGCTTCGTTTAGCCATCAGTTTGTGCTCTTACCTTGATTCAACTCTTTTTATTCCTAGCGTCAGACGTTTGTTAATTACTTTCCTCCAAACTTAAACTGCGTTCGTCTTGGTTACTTTTATTTGAGACTCGCGAAAGTAAATACCAGGGAGAAACACAAGGTGTTTTCTGAACTATATCTCTTGCAAGGTGTTGGAAGAAATTAAATTTAATTAATTGGATTTAAATTTACTTGACATTAAATTTTACCTGTGAATTAAATTCAAAAGTTTATATGAAAACTAAATTTAAAGACTACGTTCGATACGAATATATTTAATACCTAACGTCTGTTTCTGTCCTGTAATTAATGTGGCAGATAGAGAATTGTCGAGTTGTAGTTGACTGCATTCTCATTTCATGAGACACTCGTGAAATCTTGGTTGTTTGCTCCGATATATTCGAGCTGCTTGATACACATAGGATATGGCATACATTAAATTTGACCGTCACTTGCATTCTGCAATGTCGAATGGACATGTTTGACGATGCACGGGTTTAATTATCACCATGCTCGATGATCACTGAAGCGATGCTGGATCCGACTGTCTAGCATAATCCTCTTCAGCAATGCCGGAGATTCTATCTAAACGAGCTAGGTCGATAGTATTAAAGGGATTATACCTCTACCTCTATAGCCGAAGGCGAAATGAAATTATTCAATCATCATTATTCAAACTATTATTTTTTACCAGTTTTAGCGTTATATTCACTTTATTTTTATTTCAGCACTGGCTGATTGATTTCTGTTCCGACAAACCATGTTTACAGTTAATAATTAAATAAAAGAAGATTATAGATTATTTTAAATAACCGTAACTTTGTTACAGGCCTATAGCCGGACATGCCAACCTGTGCCCTGGTAGTATCAGCACAAAACCTCAGGAGTTGGAAACACTGCTGAGCACAGTGAAGCATGAAATTCTACATGCTTTGGGGTTTTCTGTGAGTCTGTACGCTTTCTACCGAGAAAGAAATGGTGAACCCAGAACACCAAGAAGAAGTGAAACTGGAAAACCACCACTCAATGAAAAGTGCGTACAATTTCAATTTTCAATTAAATATACGAAATTATCCACATGCTTTCGAATAAATTTTCAATTGTTGCTCAATTTAATCAGATTTTCTCTCCAATTGTTCGATTTTATCGGATATATCATTTTAATCCTCAAATCAGATTAAAATTCGAAAAGATATCTCATTATGCTAATAACTTGATCCGAATTTATAACAGTCTGCTGAATTGATAATTTCGGAATGCTGATTCAGAGAAAATAAGTCTTGCAAACGACGCTGATGATAATTCAGTTGAACAATTTATTTGCTCATAAAAGATAGTTGAAAAAAAGTGAGATTATAATGTGGCAGTCCCTTCGAACTTTAACGGCAAATATTGACCCCCTACCTTCATTTCCGACAATCTGTACTCCAAACCCACCAGAGACCACTTTATTTTATTCCGGTTTCACCGGTCTGCAAGAAGCAGTGGCAGACTGGTGTGGCTATTCATCATCCGGCGACGACGTGCTCCCTTGGTTCCAGGGTGCAAGTGTGTATCTGCCTTTAAAATTGGAAAATTCCTCTTGGCTCGGATAGCTTCCATACCGTCCGGCGGACTTCCAAATTTCAACCCACTCTTTTTCTTCTCCCTTGATTTAACAAAACTAAATCGAGTTTATTATAACACTTTGTTAAGACTATTTTATAGTGAAAAGTCTTGTATCAATTTCTTGAGAGGTCTAGAAGAATAAAATTGATTTCTTCTCTGGCAACGTTCCAATAATCTCTAAACGAGATATAATGTTTTTTTAAATAGTATTTATTTGATTTAAATAAAAATATTTAATTTAAAATGGAATATCTATATTTTTCGCTTTGATTAAAATTTTATCAAGCCTAGAGCTAAAGAAATGAGAATGAAGTGAAAAGATTAATTTTTTTTTTAATTTGTTGTTACGAGTCTTGAGAGGATTTTATTGAAATAGTCGAGTCTTTCTCCTAGACTCATTTTTCCAACTCTCTCCCCTTTTTGCTCTACGGTTCATCTCTCTGCAATGCCTTCATTCTTTGTTTTGTAGTCGTTATTCGAATTCATTCGTCACGTCGTAGCGATGTGTCGAGTCTGTCGGAAACAAAATGCACGCATCCACTATCCAGCATCAATCACTCACAAGGCTCTCCTATACCTATGGAACATTTACCCGATTGCATACGAGTGTATCTACCTGCACACCTTCCCAGTATGTGTTAAATCAGGCAAAATTAATCCATTGATTTCGAAAGCAGCGAGAATATTTTTTAACAGCATTCTTTTTATTTCATAATGGTTTAATGGATATCTGAATATTTTATTACGAGCATATCAAGTCTCGGTGATTAGCCGGGGCCCAATATTCTAGGTATGGACATAAATTATTCTCTCTTATACACTGCTCTCCCGCTTTATTTAACCCCGGTAGATGCGTTCCAGGAATTTTCGCCGATGGTGAGGGGTCTAAAAGGACGAGAGAGAGCTGAGCTAGGAGCTCAGCAGAGTTTCGCAGGTACCGTAGCCACAAAGCGGGCAGTACCCTAAGCGGATAATTTCATCAGTTCGCTTTAGTTCGTTTTCAGTGTTTTGGTTATGCGTTATATGTAATAAATAATAACTAAATAACACTTAAAATTAAGGGAAATGTTAAATTAAACTTATATTTAAAAAATATTTTTCACTCGGGACATAAATGAAACAGAAATAGTTCATACGGCCCTGGCTTGTTTACGTTTGAGAAACCCCCGGTTTTCGCCAAGACCATTCAGGCCATACCCAAAACACGTCCTAAAGCGGGGGAGCAGTGTAATGAATGAATTATGTTGGATTAATGAGTTATATGTAATTAAATGTTTATAATTTATATATGGATTAAAGCTATTTACGAAATGAATCTGCTGTAAATTCAACACTACCAGAATAGTTGAAAGAATTTAAGAAATCGTTCCTGTTTATTCTTGGCAGACTGCAGACTCATCAGTGGAGTGAAAATACAATCAAGACCGTGATCAGACGAAACTGGCAAGTGCGTGGTACTACTGTGGAGAGGCCTATGCAAATGATCGTTACTCCCCGAGTTCGAGAGGAAGTTCGTGCGCATTTCAATTGCAAGTTATTGGAGGGCGCGGAATTGGAGGATCAAGGCGAGGATGGAACAGCTCTAACTCACTGGGAAAAACGAGTATTCGAAGTACGATCCACTATTTTCTCATTTGCATTATATAATAGATTACAAATTCTACCTGCTTTTAAATCCCACATGCTTTTAACTTTTACATCTAACTTTTCAAGTTCTCGCTCCACGTCTCTTTAATCCAATTTTTTCCACTGAAATTGTATAGTCCCAAATTATTTCTTATTAAATTTCCAAAAGTCGAGCTGGAAAGTAAGGTATGTCATTATGAAATATTTTCTTTAAAGCCATTAAATTAATTCATACTTTAAATTTAAAATCAGAATCAGAGAAAAAGTTGTTGGAAATCTGGATAAAATGATTCGTAAAAAAGTGGGGTAATGTCACAAGTTTAAATGAAATTTTCTTCATCCGTAGAACGAAGCCATGACGGGTACACACACGCAGAATCCCGTCTACTCGAGAATAACTCTTGCACTTATGGAAGATACTGGATGGTATAGCGCAAACTACTCGATGGCTCAAGAACTTGGCTGGGGTAGAAACTTGGGATGCGACTTTGCCATGAAGTCCTGCAAAGAGTGGATTTCCTCAAGATCCTCTCATTTCTCGTCAGTATTCATGAACTTAAACACTTTAATGGATGTTATTTTGGTTTAATGCTCCAATCACTCCAAGTTAACCCAGCAGAATATTTGATAATAACTTTGCTCGTAATAAGGTTCCTCTACGTTTTAATCTGAGATTCTCAACTATCGCTTCTATATGAAAATTATATTCAACTGGAAATTGAAACTATACTGAATTTAAAATTAAAATTATAATTTCAAAACAAATCTAATTTTCAAAAAACCTATATTGAAAACTTGTAAAGTTTACCTCCTTGTTTTATCGTAAAATTAATAAAGCTTTCTTTCCAACACGCTGCCTTTTTTTAGGAATAACAGAGAACAAAAGTGAGTAAAGTTGATTGTCTTCTTGGGAATAATGTCAGTTTTACTTATGGTTTTCTTTCCAAGATGACTAAAAAATGTACCGTTATGGTAGCTCGTTACAATTTCTAAGCAGAGTGACTTTCTATATTTCAATGTTTTATAACCTTTCAGAGGCAAGTCTATTCATCCTTTTTGCAACAAAGTGAAGCAAGACCCTCTACAGACAGAGTGCACTGACGACCGTAGTTCTGTAGCTTTGTGTAACTTGGTAGAACATCCACAACCACTACCCAGAAAATATCAGGTGTTTATATATTGTCCTTTTATTCATTTAAAGAAAGAATCGGGCTAATTGAAAGCACGCGTATCGTAAATTCAAAAGTTTATGAATCGTAGGTTCTTAACCTAAAAAACCTGTTTTATACTCGTTCAACTGTTTGCTTTTAAGCAGAACTGAGCTGTAATTTTCAGAATTACAGATTCATGACTTGGCTTTGTAATGGCGATATTTTTATGTATTTCAGAACTTTGATTCAATTCCACATGTACCAGCTGGAACAGAGCAGTTTTATGGCGGCTCGGTATCTCTAGCGGATTATTGTCCTTACATTCAAGAATTCACCTGGCGGGCCAGGAATGTCGTCGTAAGGGGATCACATTGTTTGTACGAGGAAAACAATCCACGTGAGTAGAAACGCCCAGTATTTCCGTCTATTGCTCTCCTTTTTATGACCGTATATTTACGAGTAAGTTGAAGCTTAAAAACCCCAAAGTACTATTTGCAATAAGAAAAAGAAAATGTTGACAAATTCTTTGTGGACACTAATTTATACGTTTAAACGCAATTGAATATCTATTAAAAATTGTGATTAACGTATTTTATAAATATTGAAGAAGCAGCGGAAATCTACACTGTAAAAAGTAATTTTACGTGATAAATAGTATCAAAATTATCAGTAATAACTAAAGTTGATTCAAGTTGTAAATTTTCACCAAAAGTTGTATATAAACCTTACAAAAGAGTTGCAATATTTACAAAAACGTTTTTTTTTACAGACCACTCAAAAAGTTGATTTAGTTTTTTAGTTGCTCAATCAGTTTTAAAAAAGCCCAATACTATCTACTTGATGCCTTTTAGTTCCAGAAAAGAATTTCGCTTTGGAAAAGTATGGAGCTCATTCAAGATGCTTTGATCACACAAATCAAATGTGGGTAGAGCGAACATGTAAACAAGCTAGGGAATGGCAGCACTGGGGTTCTGGTTGTTATCAATATAAATGCGAAGCTGGAAGACTACACATCGTAGTAGGATGACAATTTTATTTATTTAAATTGCCTTTTACATTTAAATAAACACATAAAATCTTCAAACGACCCTATCTATTTTTAAATATTATTTTTAAATTATAGAAACACTTTCTGAATTCTCTGTAGTCATACGTCTGAAAAATTATGAAATTAACAAAAGTTACTCAAAAAAATTTTTGTTGGACAATCCTTTGGCACACAACGACCGTTTTATAAATCTCCATTAAACTTTATCATACATTTAGTTAAAAATATGTAATTACAAGTTTCTTAAATTATTTTGAAACTCTCCTAAAATAATCTACATTTGCAGGTTGCAAATTATACGTACACTTGCTATCACGCTGGTCAAGAGATAGCAATTAGAATTATGCAGAATGATTGGTTGCATAAGGGAGCCCTCAAATGTCCACCTTGTAAAGATATTTGTCAGGTAAGAAAAACGAGAAGTTTGTTATTATTTACTTTGAAAGTAAATTTTCATATTATTTAGAGCAATCAACTTGTAATTTGAATTATTTAATGCCAGGATGAAAATAAGAAATTTTGAATAGAAAAATATTCTTTTTCTTAGGCGGAACTGAACGCACAGGGAGAATGGTGCAAACCAGGAGATGAGCATCCTCCTGCAACATTCTACCCAAGGGACGATCTCCATTGTGGATCTTCCAAAATTATCAGTCTGAGTCTAGCTGTGTATACCGCCATTACTCTCCTGTTGATCACCAGATGATCTACTGTGGGATATAGTTAATTTTAATTGTTATGAAAATGGATCTGTAGATGGACCTCATTCCTTTTCTACCAAGAATCGTATCAAGTGAACTTCAGCTTAACTGCACTTTGTAAATTGCATTGTGTTTCGAAGCTCGGTGTCCTTATCGATCAAGTAAAGGTACGTTGTGAAGAAACTAAGACTTGCAGCACGTTCACAGAAGAAACTCTATCGGAAATTTCTATTAAATATTGTGATTTATTGGTGATTTTATGGTAAACAGTATTGCCTTGAGCAAAGATTTTGTTTCTATTACTAAAGATCTCATCGAAAAAAAATAAAAGAACAAATCTTTTTTATTCTATTATTGTAAAGAAAGAGAAAGCATCACAAAAGACAAAATTAATTTTCAAATCACTCTCAGGATTTGGAAAACAACATTCCTTTTAGTATTGATGAAGATTACGTGAATACCATTTTTTATTTCTCAACTGACCATCTGTTTCGTAAATTACATTTTGTGACGTGTAATCTATTCTTAAGACTCAATATGCATCAATCCATCCATTGCAAATATTGTCGAAAACGACCACATTTAGTTTTCTAGTTGAATTTAGTGATTTTATTTACTCCGCGAGAGTAGTATTTTAATGTATCTAACGCGAATTTTTATTAGTATTGAACTGCTTGATATATAAAGCAAAGCAGTAAAACTAAAAAATTGGAGGTAAAGGTTCGCAGAATATGAAAATTGTTTTTAAAAAAAATGAATTTTAGTTGTCTTCATCTCGAAAATTTTTAAGAATGTAAGAAAAGAATTTATTGCAACACATATCTAGTGATTCAAAGCTCTAGCGAAAAAGTTGTTTAAGTTTCTCTGAGGGACTTGAAATATTTGAAAAATCTTTTTTTAAACTTGATTTAAAACAAATTAATTTTTAAACAAATTTTTCATGTAGTAAAATTAAAACTGACAAAGAGCTACATCTATTATCGAAAACCTGTTATTGCTAAGAGTAAAACAAAAACGATAAACTTACTTAAAATGTAAGTATTTTTTAAGCATCACTTTTTACACAAACACGTATAAAACATATATTTTTAAATTGCAACTAACCTTCGTATTCATTTATAAAGAAATAAAGCTTAATTTCAAGATTGTCTAAAAGCAAAGAATCGATTATAAGTGTGTCAATAATAATCCATCCTTCTCATAAATTTTTAATGAATGCTAAAATTAATTTTAGTCCGACAGAGAACGATATTTGTTTGCATCAATTTTAATCATTTGATTTATGTAAAAGGTTGTGTTGCCTAAAACTATGGAGAAAGCTGTTGCTTTATTCTCACAGACAGTATTATATATTTTACTTTAAACTCTTTTCGCTAAAGCTTTCAGAATTGTTTCGATTGAAGCTTTCATGGGAAATGCGCGTAATATCCTTCTCCAATGTGTATCATAATGTGTAAGTGCGATAAAAATAAAACCTTTTTACTGTATGTGAGAGAAAACATTACGAGAGCATGCGTGAATTTATATAAGATACATTTATTTCGTAATAGAGTCTATTGAAAGTTTGAATGCTACTGTCGTCTTGGCAAGTGACCCGTTATATTGTAATTAATGTAATTTAGAAGTCGACATTACATTATTTATCGTCCAAGTCATTAAGTAGTAAAACTGAGAATTTTCTGAAGTAAGGATGTAATATCAATTTTAATTGTTTAATGATTATTCGTAAGTTATAAGGCTACAATACTTGAGAAAAGCAACACTTATTACTCACCTTGTGAAAAAATGATTTTTTAAATCTTGTGTTAAAAATGACTCAAGTTATTTTTTCATAAGGTAAATTTGTGTCTGCTCCCAAGTTTTTCGTTAAAATTAATGGGCGATTGAATGTGTTGAGCTTTAAAATGGTTTAATAATCCCTCTGAATTTTAAAATATTGTTGTACAATGTTCACGAAACCTGCACTGCGGACTGTTTTAGTATTAGTGGGTGTTTTTATTTTTCTACTCGTCTACACGTCAATACTTTGCGAGATAAAAGCGTTCAAAATAACCAACGTTGGGTAACCAAGAAAATGCCGACATTAGGTAAAGAACGCATCCTTTCAGTTTAATATCTACTCTCGCAACTTGACAAACTTTATAAATTTAAACTACTACATTCCATGTAATATTTAGACATTTCATGTAGACATGACCTTGTATTTCATATCATCGATCCGTAGTGCAGACATTCACGATATCTCGTGCTGAGAATGATATGCAAGGGTGTTGATTCGTGAAGCAAACGCATTTATTTTGTATACGATAGAGATGGAAAATTTTAAACGGTAATACTAATTAATAAAAACATAATTGACGTTCAGATCAATTAAGTACTAGATCTTGATTGATTTTTCCAATTGTGAAAAATAATAATTATCAAAAGTAATTGTCGATATAAAAACTAGGAATAAGATACAATCTTTGACTGTTGAGTAATATACAGACGATTATTCTGTATATGTTATGAATTTTTACATCTCCCTGAACAAAAGTGGCAAAAAAATGAGGGATACATACAAAGAGTTTTAGAGAATACCTAGCATATATTTGTTTTTATTGATGACGAAACTGTACACATGAATTGATAAATAATTTAAATGATATGACTACCTTTTAATTTTATCCTCTCTGAAATTAGTTTAATAGTTTTTTATTTTACTATATGACTTATACGTTTATAGATATTTATATTGATTTAGTCGATAACTTTCCAGTTGGGAAACTGGTTTACGCTTTTGAATGCTGGATGGCGCTTTCTGTTTCGAAACAAATTATTTTTAATAAAATTCAACAAACAAAATTGTAAAGAATATTCCAGTGAACAAAATTTATTTATTCAGATCGGATGAAAATTACAAATGCTTAGTAAGATTTAAAAAACACATAAAATGTCAAATAACTTTTATTAGACAAATAATTTTGACCCAAACTAATTTTTTTAAAGAAATGTACTACAGCACAAAAAGGAATTTATTGTTTAACTTTTAAAAAAATTAGTTGAAATATATTTTAAATATGAGTAAATTTGATGAAATAATGAGTGAATAAAATATTACAAATGAAGTAAATTCAACTTTTTTAAAATAGCGTTACAAAGTATTTGAACCATATTAAAAACTTGATTTTTAAATGGTAAAAAATAAATTAATAATAGTTGGCAGCAATTGCTAAGTTTGAATGCAATCAATTTCTATTTATGATAATTGTAGAAAATAAATTGGAAAAAATTTTCGATAAAAGGGGAAATATCTCAATTTAAGAGATTTTGAGAAAATAGGGGAAAAGGGGGAATAGGGGACTGACTGATCCCTGTGATTTTTACTGACGAACTTTTTTCCACTTCCAAGCTTTCGCACTATGTTTGTATCGAGTGACCAATGAAAAGTTTGCGACCATTTTAAATACGAAATAATTAGTACCTACTGTTTAAGGATTTGGAAGAAAACAATGCGTTTTAATTTACCAAGTGCAATTTCTCTAATTAACATTTATTGTCAAATTATGTTTCAAAATTTTCTTTAAAGTTACTTCAATGTTATTGAGTTAATTACTTTACACTTAAAATTTTAATGAACTGTCTGATTAACGGATGGCCACTTACCTCACTTGGAATCATCAGAGTTGTGTTTGGCATTGAAGAACTTTGAATTCAACAATTCGGAAAACGAGGCGACAGGATTCGATGGAAAGAGGAGAAAGTTGTCTTCTGCAATAAACACATCATCATCGTCTAGGCAATCAACTCAGGCATCAGAAACAATTCCAAAGGAGATGAAAACCACCACCAGCCACCTCCAAAGGAAATAAAAAACCTGATGAAAAGGAGAATAAAGCTGATATGGAAGACACAGAGGACAAGCAGAAGAAACAAACCATCAAAACGGGACTGAAGAAGTGTGCTTTGCAAAGACGAGGCAGGAAACATATGCTAAGATTTGTTCGATCGTGTATGCGAATATGTTAAAACTGTTGGAAGAGGCTGCTAATGAGAAAACGCATCACAAAACGAAAGCTAATAGACGAGGAGAGAAAGGAGAGGAATATTCAAAAGAAGCAGAAAATGGAGTATCGCAAAAGAAGAAATGCGGCGAAAAAGGAGAGGAAGTGAGAGAGTTTAGAAGAGCCACCAACAGGAAGAGGAGGGAGGGGAATGAGGAGTAACAGAAAACAAGAAAATCTGAGATGAATAAAAATGCTCGGCAAAGCATACTCGAAGAATAAAAAAATCGAAAACGAAAATTAAAAGGGCGACCACTAGAAAAACAACGTGCAGCCACAACATCAGCAAGCCAAGAAAGAATCGGGACATAAGACGAGAGCAAAGAAGAAGAATGGGCAGTGTCCGACGTTAGGTGATTCTACGGTGTCATAAAACCACCGAAAGTGTCCGAGGAGCAGAGAAAGACAAAGTAAGAGGAGTAAAAGAGACAGAAGAGTGCTAACGACGCAAAGAGAGCGAAAGTAGAGTCTGAACTGAAGAAGTTACTCGAGGAGAATGTTTGTGATAATGAAGCTTTTAAGAATCTACTGGTGGCCGAAGAGAACTCGACTTTCGTTTGGTACATGACAATAAGCACTATTTTAAATTCCTTTGATTCTTCCAGAGACTGCAGGCGTACTTTGCTAAAGAAAATATCCGAAACTTCAAATTGATCCCAGCCAGGACTAAAGCACATTTACTACACCAACACTGCTCTAGTCAAACTGGAACGTGTTGTTGACGAGAAAAAGAAAGTGAGAAGAACAAGAACACTAACATGAACCAAAGAGAAAATAAAGCAGAACGAGGAAAACAAAAGAAGGAAAGTGGGGGGCGACAAGTGTACGAAGCAGGACTACGAATTTGAAGGACATGTCCTTTTGCCTCTGCAGAGGCAAAAGCTGCAAATAGAAAATATTCAACTCAAAACTGACATGAAGAAGATGACACCAAAAGAGAAGGTGATAGCGGCAAAGCGAATTGAAGCGAAGAAAGCGAAAATGTGTGTAAATAGCATAAGCCGACAAACAGCATATCGGTATCGATGTCTCCGTGATTTTCGATATCATAACGGACGAGAACAACAAGAAGAAGAAGCTGTCTGCGGGAAAGCAACAGCAACAACAGCGGACGGATCACATCAAGCGATTCGTCGCACTGGACCCAGGACGGAAGGCATACTTTGGTAGAGCTGTTAGAGGAGGAGTAAATCCAAAACTGTTTATCTCGGACAAAAAGAGGGGCAAGCCACTCTACATGCGATCGTCCACATTCCGTTGTCTCACTCAGCATCAAAAACGAACCAAGGTTAGAAACAGACTGATGGAAAAAGTGGCAGAAAAGGATGAGAGACTGAAGAGAGCAAAGTTTGCGGATATCAGCACTAATGTTCCAGGAAAATTACCAGTTACTAGTTCGCAAAGTTTGCCGTGAAGTAATCCCTGTACGAGAAGAGATGTGTCGCACGCCTTAAGTGGGTAAAATTTATATTTGTTCAGCGCGAAGTAGACGACACCATAAATTACTTAACTGGCGGCATCAAGAAGGAGCCGTGCTTGATGGTATTGGGCCAGGTGGAGATAAGAGGAGTGACAAAAGGTCACGTCGCAACTCCCCTCACGAAATTAAAAAAACGCCTCTTGGATCGGGAGAGGATGGTGAAACCGGGTCGATTGAGAGTCATGTGTGTCAACGAATACAACACCACGAAAAGGTGTAGTAATTTGGACGGACTGTGCACAGTGCACGGTCAGCGACGCCACCAATATGTCATTTGCCGAAAATGCCATACAATGTGAGAACGTGACATATATCAATACCGGCCGAAACATTATTCACATAGGGTTAATACTCGCGGGAATACTGTATCCCAGTGATATTCCGAAACAGGACAAGTGCTGAGCCCTCTGGAGTTTGCTCAATTATACAAAAGAGATGGCAGATGCAGATACAGATGACGACTAGTACCTCCCCCCCCCCCCTCTTACTTTTGTTGAACTTGGTTCAATTTGCGAGCGGAGGATTCACATTTCGCTGGATATGCCGAAAGGCGTATCCTAGCCGGTATTTGTGCAAAATAAGACAATGTTTCCTGGAATTCTCGTAAACTTTTTAATGTCACTTGATACTGGGAATATCGGTATGTACAGTATTAAACTCATGAGTTCTTTTTAATCTCTGACGTGGATTTATTTTATTTATATTCGACGTATTTTATTTACCTAGATGATTACACTGTCTGGTAAGATTCTTTTAATAAATCCTAAAGTCTTGAAAACTTAGGGAGCTGATTTTTTTTACTTCAATATTTTTTATATAGTCCTTGTAACATTTTTGCGATATATTTACCAAGATTTTAGTATCTCCTTTTTGTGTTGTTCAAAACTTTACGACATATTTGGAATCCCATGTGTAGATTTATATACAGATCTATGTCCGTAATTACAAATAATTTGTGCTGCGTATTGCAACCATGCTTGAATTGCATTATTGATGTGCATTGTCAATATTTTTCGTCATAAATATGTCAATATGCTAATATTTTTGAAAAATTCAAATATTCATTAACCTTTTACTTGTAAGGATAAACAATTTTATCTCTTATTCAGTTAATTATGGTACAATTTAGTTATAAAATCAAATAGTTTTTATTTGTTTTGTATTCCCTTATTTCACATCTTTATTATTTTTTAGAATCACACGATTCTTGATAATTGAAGCCCTGTGCGTTTGAGTAAACCTAATTTATTATTTGTATTGCTTCACTCATCGTTATTGAGATTCACTAATGTGAAAGTTTACCTTCATCAGTGGGCAGTGAAACCGGTTTCAAATAACATTTCTGTACAATATTATCTTAATTAACAATTGAGTGGGGTGTTAGGGTGTCTTAAAAAAAGTTTGAGTGTTTGTTTCACTATCCCAAAAATTTTTGAGGTCCTTTTTCCCAAAAAGAAAAAATTTAACTCTTCACATTGATTCACATTGTCGAACACAAAATTTGTATTTACTTTTTTCGGAAACCTCAGAATTCAGAAGAGCGGGGGTAAAGAAAAATTCGAATTTTTTATGACACTCTAATGAGCAGTCTTGGTGAAACTGCGTAAATTTTATTTTCCTACAACTGCAAAATTTTGGACAATAAATTTTGCAATTGATTTTTTCGCAATTTTATAAAGCTCTGTTTCACAAATCGAGTTTTCGATATAGTTAAACACTTTCTAAATTCGGAAATGTTCATTTTTAGTGAAAATTTGTTATTTCCAGGTGAAGAATTTCTCTTAAATCTTGTAGTTACTTTTTAAAGGGAAATATCGACTGCTCCTATTCGAAAAGCATCAACTCGTCATGGTCGCTTGTAACAACGTGAGCCGCGATCTCTGCTAGTAAAGACGCAACTCGAGCGCTCTATAGGAAGTATAACATACAAATTTCTATACAGTAAGGTCCATTAGCAGACAGTAAAGTGAGACATTAATATCGTATCTTATGCGTTTCACGAGCATCTGTCTCACAAATGACTACCTTCTAATGGACCTTACTGTATACTTAAAATAGAGTGCACAAGTTGCGTCTTTACTTGCAGGGATCCCCGCTCACGTTGTTACAAGCGGCCATGGCGAGTTGATGCTTTTCAAATAGGAGAAGTCGATATATACAACAATTGAGATGTTGAATGTAAGAAGGACATTTTGTATTCTTAATAAGTTTTGTAAGTTTACAAAAAAATCAATAAAATATATGAATGTGTGTTTTTTGTGAGTTTGGTATAGAGTTCCTCTTTAGTAAAATTTAAGCAAGAAAATAAAATAATTAGGAATGATAACATTGTGATTACGCTTGTTTACATTCATCTTCTCAATTGTTGATGCGCAACACTTTATTTTCTCTAAATTTGAATCAGTCAAAATTTTCACTGACTTCATTCAGTGACCCATTTCTAGCTAATTCATCGTAATTTTGACTGAATTTGAGTCAATTTCACTGAATTTAAGTCAATTTCACTGAAATTCAGTAAAAACTCACTGATTAATTAGATAGAAATGGGTCACTGAATGAAATCAGTGCAAATTTTGACTGATTCAGATTTAGAGAGTAAACCTACTTATAACAATTATTGCTTTAGTGAGAAATATTAGTTAAAATACACTTTCTCTAAAAGTTGAAACATTACTATACTTATATGGAGCAGACTTTTCATAATTATTTAGGAATGTTGTGAGATTCCAAGCATTCTTTCGGGAAAAGAAACAAATATCAAGGCAGAAAGTGAATTTTTACCATCCAAATTAAAATTTTATAAATACATTGTCTCAATTTTTATAAAAAGTTATTTGATTTTTCGTGCCTTCGTTATTGCACCGAGTTTGACGTCAGTTGATCAAGCCCCATTCACACAGAATCCACATCTTGAACAAAATCTGGCCAATTTTGGAACCAGATATACTCAAGTCGTTGCTCTTCTGGTTGATTTGTGAATAATAATAGCCAAGAAATTTTATGTAGGTGCTGAATGTAAATTGTTTTTCCTGCCACCACGCAATACTAACTGCTGTTCTCTGGGGATTCTGAATCCTCAGTTTGCGTGGTAGCATCCCTTCCTCACGTGATCATCATGTCTCCACCGACCATGTGCCTTACTTCCCAGGGCAACGGAGGTGGAGTAAGAGCCAAGGATGATGTTGAACGTCGTGCCATGGGACAATGATCCATAGAACATCGATCAAGACCTGTAAAAAATTTTTAAAATTAAATTTAAATAACAAATTTATTGAAACAAACAAGTTTTAAAATATGTCCAAAAGATTTTTAAAAATGTGCAGCTTATTCAGTTCATTTATTCTCATCATCAGTGAATTTTAACGTGAAACTAAATTTAAAATGATGCAATAGTTTTCTGTCATCATTTATTTTGCTCCGATGCCTGACCATAACGTCCTATTTTCACTTATAGAAGGTCTTCTCACGACAGGAATAATCAAAGTGAAAACGGAATGTCAGAGACAGACGCAAGATTCATATCAAGTAAAAACGGAATTTTCGGAAAGACGTCTCATTTTCTAAACTAGTGGATCTCAAGTTTTAGCAAAAATTTAATGGCTTAATTATTATTATTATTAAATTAATAAAAAAATCACTATTATTATGATGATTTATATATTATCTACATTTAATTTATCTGTTTAATAATTTATCAACTCAACTTTTTATGCCATCAACTTTGTCAATTAAAATTTTAAATTCTTCCTGATAGTTGAATTACAACTTTGATGATTTATATGTTGCTTGAATATATGAAAACTTTGTTTCGATAATAGCAGTGTAAATGAAATGATTTGTGCAACACAGTGGCTTTGGTATATGTATGAAAACGAGATCGCGGTTTACTACAATATTCACGCGCCGCTTAATGACACTGATTATTAGCGTTCGTTGTAAATCGTCAGTTATGTACGGTACACCGGAGAACGCAGAGGATGCCTTTACGATCAATAATGGAAACCATCGAAAAGCTCGCTCGTATTGCTCGTTAGTGCAAGGCGTGATCACGTGAAATCACGATTTTGTTTAATGAACTTACGGTGAGACGCGATATTTCTTATTTCCTGTACTTTTTCCCCCTCCTTTTTCCATCTTAATTGTTAAAGCTTCCTAAAGATTCTTTGATACAAATATAATATATAAGCTCTACAAACATGACAAGATCTATATTTGTAATTTGAATCAAATTCCTAATTCATGAGTGCATTAGGATGTTGCACGAAATCCCAATTTTTCGATTTTCCAAAACGTTGAAGCAGAAATTTCTTTCTTATGGAGGGAAAGTATTTTTTTTTGGAGTTTAAAAAAATTTTTTAGAGGTTCCTAAAATTTTTTTTTCGCAAACGTAACCTTTAGGGTGTAACACGAAGTAAGAGTAAGGAGACTAAACTACGTATACAGAAGTATCGCCACTTTTCGTGACAAACCGTGAGGGAGGATGTACTCTTACCAAAATAATTTTATATTTTTGCGAGAATTTTGACGTTTTGATGTTGTTTTTTTTTGAAATTTTTCAAGAGATTATAGTTGATGTCAATGAAATAAATTTCATTATTTAAAGGTATAGTCAAAAAAAGTAAAGTAGTGAAGTAAAAATAAAAATAAATTTTTGAGATTTTTTTATACTATATTCTTATTTGAAGTTTTTAGCAGACACTTCAAAGAAAAGCTCATCACAACCATATACATAAACGTATGTCTATTATTACCTATAAATATTTGTTTATGTATATGATTATGATGAGCTTTTCTTCGAAGTGATTTTTTTACTTACAGTCGAACCTCCACCATTTCATATCTTGATCGTTTGCCCCTACTCTCGAGACGGCGTTTGCGCAGATAGTTTACACCCACACATGGATACATACGTGTGGGCGCAAATGCCTGCTGCGCAACTTCCAATTTCTCCTCCGAGCTACCTCCATCATTTCATAACTCCCCTTGAAATTATGACATGGTGGAGGTCCGACTGTACTTACATTTCTTAATTCACTCTATACTATATTATACTTTTAAATAATAAAGTTTATGTCATTTTGCATCATCTATAATCTCTTGAAAAATTTCAAAACAAAACAAATAACCAAAACGTCTAAATCGTCTGTAATTGCAGTGCTAACTTCACGAAGGTTATTCGTCTAAATTTTCGCAGATATTCCACTCATAAAAATATACAGTGATTTTTTACTGTACCCCCTCCCTTAAGGTTCCTTAAGAAAAACGGGGTGCATTTACAAGCAAACTGTCACAGGTAGTTTCGTCTCCTTACTCTTACTTCATGGAGTGTAGTAACTTTTATTTTCTACAGTTTAACATTTTTCATTAAAACTAAAGGTAATATTTCTTCATAGAGGTGTGAAAATACAGTAAAATTGTTGTCATAATAATGAATAAAAATTTTTAAAAGAGTAACCTCCTTAAAGTATCGGTTTTGGGATAAATTAAAGTTTTGGGATATCCAAAATGGACCCTAAAAATTTTTTTCTAAATCTGAAACTCACCGGGAATATTTATAACGTAATTGACAAGAATTTCCTTTACCTTAATCAACAAATAATTGTAAATTTCTTGAAAATTAATAAAATAACCCAAATCTTTAAAATAGTAAGGGTTTTAATTGAGAAAATCATTGTTTAGTGTAAAAAATTTATATAAATCTACACACTAGGAACCGTTTCAATGTTTTTTTCAACAACACAACTTGTCTTCTCTCGGCAACTTCTCAAAGGTATTTGTATCTATTTTATTTGTTTTATTAACTAAGAAATTGTTTTCGCAATTAAAACTCATACTATTTTCAAAATTTGGGAAATTTTATTAGTTTTTAAGAAATGTTTAATTTAAAAACTTTTTATTTACTAAGTAAGTTGAGTTCAATTGTAGATAATGGTACAAGACTTTCTTGTTAATTGCGTTATAAATATTCCCTGTGAGTTTCATGTTTAAAAAAAATAAATTTAGCGACTTCTAAACAATTTTCTAAAAATTTGAAAAAAATTCCTCTCCATGAGAAAGAAAATTCCGCTTCAAGGTTTTGGTAAATCGAAAAATCGGCATTTCGGGCGACACTCTGGAATGAATATTTTTGGTTTTTTGACTCAAAGAATTTTGTTAATGCAAATGATTATTCTTCAGATAAAACCAATATTTGATTCAAACTAATAATCGATGTATTTTTAAATTATTTTTTGAAATAGTTGTAAACACTTTTTACCTGATAAATCTAATCCGCCAATGCTGCAGACATCCAATCCGCCTGTACTAGTGGCACAACAATGTTGCTTTGGGCCGAGAGGTTTCGATCTGCACAAAATCTGAAATAATAAACAATAAAATAAAAAATATCCAAATGTCTTTACACTAAATATTTGTAGCGTTGCATGGTAAAAATTTTTCTGCTTATAAATTATTGATAAAGATTCATAAGACTTTTGCTATAAATCATAATCCAGCAAGTGTGCTGAGAATAATTTTCCACAGTATAAGCTATAAACGAAATGTTTGCAGCAGAATAGCCTCATCCTCTTATAAGTATTCTTTTGAGACTCGAGCAATTTCAAGGATAGAGAAGCGCATCTCTAGTGCTCAACTGAAAGATCAAATCCTTCAGTATACGCCTCTTGTTTCAAAATAAACCAACAAATAAAAAGTCTGATTTTTGAACAACTTTCAACATTTCAATAATAGTTTTTTTTTAATCAAAGTAAATTAGAAATTATATTTGCAAATATTTTATACTGATAATAAAAAACATGTTGAATTATATTTTCATTATTTATTATAAAAAAAGCTTTTTTACTCTTTAACTAAAAACAAAAAAAGCTATTGGAGGATGAAGTAGAGAGGATGTGAGAAGAACATCATTACCAAGCTAAAACGAGATTTTCCCCATAGCTCGTCGCCACCATGGCTGTGAGCCAGAGGTTATACTGGATATTTCTCTTTTTTTCATATTCTTTGCACTTTCGGTCTTTCATCGACAGCTAAGAGGATTGGTAAAGTCAAGATGAACGCACCATCAAGAAGCAAAATTGGATATAAATGGCGAGAATAGAGGTGACACAAGAAACCATCAATTTCAAGCGTAATATCGTGCGCCTCCAAGTTAGATTAAAGATTGAAAAAGATAAAGGCTATATGACTGAAGGGGAAAATTTGAAATCTTTCCAGTGAAAAAAATGTAATTTCAAATTGTATCAATTTTAATCAACTGAATACTGAATATTTAATTTATATTTCAAAAATTTATGATTTTAATTTAATGATGTGATAAAGTTGTTAAGAATATTTATACTAGTCGAAAACTCTTACCATTTACTTATTAGACTAGATATTTTGGATAAAGTGGGTTTATTACCTTTGTGTAAAAGATCTCTTTCGAGATACGTCGAAAATGATTGTTGAGCAACCAATAGAGAAAAGGATTCCAGAAGCTGTTGGAGAGGGCAAGCCACGTTGCCAGGAACTCGAGGAACGGTGGTGGCTTACTTCCGGTACAGGCTACCACAACTTCCTGAATGGTCCATGGTGTGACCATGACGATGAAACCGAGACTCATCGCTGCCATTGTTCGTGAAGCAGAGGTCGACAATCGTCTCTCGTGAGCTACGAACTAAAACGTATTGAAATTTCAGGAGTTTGCATTTTATAAACTTTTTTCTTCTCAACTCTACTATCCTTTGTTCCATATTTTATTACAGGTGCTTACAATAAATTGTTTCAACATTTTCTTCCTGCATATATCAGTGGCGGATCCAGAAAGTGTGTTGAAGGGAGACACACAATTTCTGGATCCGCCACTGGCGCACATATCTGCATTAAGCACATCCATATTTTAACATGAAATAAAACATTCGAGTTTGAAATGCTTGCATTTTTTATTGAAAAAGTTTTTCGTCTTATTAACTATTATTATTAATATTTCTAATAAATAAATAGAATCCAATGTCTTACTGTCAAACTGAGAAATCAAGGTTCAAAGATGAATGATGTTATCTCCAAATAAAACTTTTATAGATAAATGTTAAATGTAAATTTTCAAACAAAACTTCTTTACAATTCCCAACGTTAAGGTATTATGGGCATTCATACTTGTTGCATAAAGTTAGTCTTACTCTCTACATAGTCTACATGCAGAGAGTGTCTGCACAGACACACACACACACACACACACACACACAATTGCATTAAGAGATAAAGCCATCAGACCTCTTTGCCTTTTTTAGCTTTCCACGGCTCTCCTTTAAAAAGTAGGAAGTCAAAAATTCTGAAATTTTTTTAAATCTTCGTGAGCCGCCCTTTTAATGTATATTAGTTTTTTTTTTTAAATGGCGATAACAGTTTAGCAGGTGGATTTAAATATGTCACTTTTTCGTAGGTGAGTGTAAAAGCGTCCAACTTTTATAGCAATTAGCTCAGGGTGGTCAGTTTTTTTCTAATTGCACAAATGTTTAGATAACACTGATGAACTTATATTTTAAGTTTTAGAAAATCCGTACGAAAAGTGTGTTTGCGCCCTTAATAGACCCTAACTTTTTCAATAATAATTTTTTTGACTTGAATTTTAAGAGTATTTGTCTTTGTATAGTGAATGTGAAAATACTATTATTATAAAATACCAAATAACATCATCTTCCTTTAAAAGTTTGAGTTGAAGTCAACTCAATGTGAATTTAAATGTAACAGAGGGTATTAAACTATTAAGGTCATCTAGCTGAAAAAAATTTTAATCTAATGACCCTGAAAGGATTACAACTCCACGTCTGTTTCTGCTTTCACATATGATCTAAGCAGCTCAACGGCCATTCCTTTGCATAGAGCTTTTTGGCTTACAAAGTCTTAGACTCCCTACACTTTTGACATTAACTTTAGTCCTGTGAAATTCATAACGGATTTTCGAGAGACATTCAGCAGACGAGTTTTCATCCCCTGAACAAAAACTCATCCTAAATACACAGGGGTTTTATTTCTGCTTTTACGTATAAAGTTCATTTTTTAATTATATGCATCTGCGTACAAAGAAAATTATAAATGTTAATTTAAAATAATATATTCAATAATATTTCATTCTGATAATATTCTTATCGTGTTTTTGACATACTGTATGCTTTCAATTGTGGTTGGATAAATTTTACGTTTTTCTTGCATGATAGACATATATTATATACATAATCCATGTATATCTTAGGTATAAGATTTACTGCTGGATTGGTTTTATTGTAAAAAGAAAATATCAGCTTATAAACTCTCGTCGCCTTTAATACTATCTAGCAAAATGCCTGCTCTGACAGTATATTTATTTTGTAATACAAATCCAAAGTAAATCTAGGCAGTGAAGAATAAATGTTTCCCTGCTAGAAATATTACGGTAAATATTACGTAAAAATTTCGAATTAAATTTTTGTTTAATATATCTCTTCATAATACAAAGTGCTTTTCAGGTTTCCGGAAAAGATACAACAACTTATGTTACATGAT
The DNA here is from genome assembly GCA_037177015.1 of Euceroptres primus. Lineage (NCBI taxonomy): Eukaryota > Metazoa > Arthropoda > Insecta > Hymenoptera > Figitidae > Euceroptres > Euceroptres primus. The sequence goes on from JBAGKK010493693.1 coordinate 29,082, forward strand.
TTTTCAAGTAAGCTGTGATCTAACTATTAGCTTTATTTATTCTTTTTATATCTTTACATTCTCGCTTGTGTGCTTATCGTTTGACTTATTTTCATTTCTCTTTAAAAAGACGCACGAGAAATGAAAACACTCGAGTATAAGAGAATAATCCAAGATGAATTCACACAATTTGTTCTTGGGAACTTGAGATCCTTTATTTACTTTTTTATTGGCACATGGATACTTAATTTTAAACACGACTGTTCAGCGAAGAATAAAATCACGTCAATTGATTTCTGTTGTACTCTATTTAAACGAACGGCTCTCTTTGTCTCTTTTTTCTCTTTAAAAGTATATTCGTAGTCTTACAAAGCATGCACAATTGAAAACAGCTGCGAGAATATGTATGTCAATGCTCAAGTCAATGCTATTGCTACATCGATCAGAGCGACCTCATTGTATCTTTAATCGTCTTTTATATCCGAAATGGTTTCTTGTCCCTCTCATTTGAAATTTATTTTTAATACAATTTACCACGCCATCGCTTCGACGCTGAAAGTATATACAATGTTATTACAATTTTATTTTTGTTTTCAACCCATAAAATCTGTAAGAGCTTTAAAATCTGTAAAGTAATTTTAATATACAAATTTAATTGTTTCAGTAAAATATTCCAGATTCTTCTTCATCCATACCAAGCACCTTTGTCAGAATGGATTTTTTAAAAGTGTTTCTCAAAGAATAGAAACTTCAAAATCAAAAGTATAAAAAGACGTCTACTGTCTAAATAAAGTTCATATTTTGTGACGGCTTCTAAAACTTTTGTAATCAATACAATACATTATCACCCATAGCTTTTCTGCAGCACTTGTTCATCGACTCACAGCTTTCTTATCCTTTGCCGTCAAATGTTGTATATCCAGATCTATACCTCTACCCGTGCACAAGGACACATTGAAAAGATATTTCAGCATCCATTGACCTACATTTATACTAACGTGGATCATGAAGGGACTTTCTTATAAGTAAGTTGCTTGCGACGACTTCTATTATCGTCAAATATGGCTTTCAGATTGCAGGAGTTTAGCTCAGAAGGGCGTGGAAAGGAAAAATGAAAAGCAAACTATAAGGAGAAATGAAAAGCGAATTATAAGGAATCTGCATCTCGAAATAAAATTTTATAATAAAACTTTTTCTCAGTGATTTCATTTAAATGTAGGTTTGAGTGAAGAATGATAAGTTGCGACTTTTTTTATATTTCTGCGAGTCATTTCATCGAGTCAAAGGTCGAATTAAATACAAGGTTTCAAAAATTAAGATGTTTAATTTTACCTTTACCTCGATGAACTGGATCACAGAAAGTTTGAATGTTCTAATAAACGAAATATTTTTTTCAGCTGTCATTCCATCATTCAGCAAACTGTCATTCCAAGTGGTCATTTAAAGTCTTTTTATAAATTATATATTAAATAAACCAATATTTTACAACTATTTTACATTTAAAAAGCAATGAAACAAAAATTTTTTTCATTTAAACGTTCGGAAATTCAAGAACATATAGTTTCTTATTTACCGTGTTACATTTTACACATAATATAAAACCTGATGTTGGACTAAAATATTGAAGTAATTTTTATTGATACTAAAATATTGCAAATTATTTGTCTCGAATGTAACATAATAATTCTTTATTTATTTGGTCGCGATACTTTGTTACAATTGTAATTCAGAAAAACCCTCTAGCGAACGACGGAAGCACTGGTGGTAACTCTCGTTTCCGCATCTCCGCCATGAATCAATTTCCCACGAGAATCGCCAGAAACTCGTTACCAGTGAAAAAAAATAGAAAGAAGGATCCACGCTGCCTGTTTCTTCCAACTTTTCAACTCAAACCCTATACGTTCGGCACTTTCGTTCTTTCCCACGACTCTTTTCGTTTTAGGTGGTCGATCTTTTTCTAGATTCGCGGTCAGTGAGTGAGACAACTACGTGAATCGAGGTGCCTGCAAGTTTTCTTTGATAAAAAAAAAACAAAAAGTCGAATATTCTTTTAATTGATAAATCACAATGAAAATTTCAAATGTTCAAAATGAGGTGCAACAAAATTTACACCATCAATGTAATTTACTTTTTAATAAGCCAAAGAATTAACAAATTTCGGTTAACAAATTGATTCATGTTCGAGGGGTTACATATCTCTTGCAATTAGTGTAC
>JBAGKK010493694.1:0-15506 GCA_037177015.1 Euceroptres primus
TATATATAAAAATACTGTCAGAAAATTCTGACTGAATTTAATGTTTAATTTATAAATGGGAAGTTTTCTAAACTTTATGTAACTGAAGTTTCAAGTAAGAATTGTATTAAATTTTAAGCAACCAAATTAAATTGCGAATTTAGTGTTTTGAATTGTAAATAAATTTCAAAGAATTTTCCATAACAGCGTAGAATTTGTATAGGATTAAATTTTCGCAGGTAAAAATTTAAGAGAGACTTGCAAAAAGACTTGGCGAACGAAATTGAATCTAGTTATTTCTCTGTTGGTGAAAAAGATCATTTTCGCCTGTACACCTCTGTAGGACATGCATCCATGTTTCCTGCTCATACTTACATACTCTACACAGATTCTCTTCTTCATTCCTCCAATACCTACATGCTCTTACCCTCTCTCCCATCCTGAAACTCACTACTCTATACCATTTTCTCTCTTTCCTAATCATTCTTAGATACTCTGGTTCCCCCTGCATCTTAACCATTCTATGCCAGCTATTGTACCTTGACTCCACGATTTTCTTCCATCTCTCCTCTCCTTGCCCTGCTATCATTTCTTCCTCTATTTCCTGCCATTCTCTACCCCTCACTTGCATTCCACATTCAAATCTCATTTAATATCTCTCCTCCCATTTCGAACGTCCCATGTTAACCCTCCTCTCTTTATCCAAAACCTCCCGTGCACACGCTTGTGCAATTCTGCTTCCCTCTTCTCTCCTTAGTTTCTGTTCAAAGTTCCAGGCTCTTTTCAGTTGCCTGACAATCATTTTTTCTCGTCCGATTTCTTTCCTCATCATATAATCTGGATAGCTCCAACTCACCACCATGACCCGTCTCAAAAATCTCTCATGCATACTTTCCACGCTTATGCTCTTTCCAACCCCAAATTTCCACCCTATAGCTTAACACTGACCATACTAACACATCAAACATCCACACTCTCATTCACCAGTCGTCCTTAAACCTTCTTTTACCTATCCCCCATGCTTGTCCCATCACTTTACTCGCACTTTCTAATCTCTTTTTCACCTGCAGCTCACTTCCTCCTCTCGTTTCAAACCAAAAACCCAAGTAGCAAAACTCTTCTACCAACTCTACCACTACGTTATTAATTTTCCATTTATATTCTATATTATACTTTTTATTTCTAAAACACATCATCTTAGTCTTATTCACGTTTACTGTTAGACCCTTTTCTCTCACATACTTTTCGAACACTCTCATCATCAGATTCATTTCCCTTTCATCATCCGCTACTAATACTACGTCATCTGCGTATGCCTGCTCCTAATATTGTCCCCCCTTTCCCTTTCATCACCATCTTCTCCTCTAAGTCTGCCAGAAGAACACTAAATAGAATTGGACTCAACGGACATCCTTGCCTGAGCCCCCTTCCCGTCCAGAATTCCTATCTTTTCTTTTCTCCTATCTTCACCCTTATCTTAGTTTCCACAAAAATTTCCTTTATCCTCTCTATCAAACTTTCGTCTATTCCTCTCTCTTGCATAGTTTTCCATAACATCCTTCTATTAACTGAGTCAAACGCTACCTTAAAATCTACGAATAGTGCGACTAATTTTCCTTTCTTACGCCCTAGGTTCCTATTGACTAAATAGTTGAGCACGTAGATGATGTCTATGGTCCCTATCCCTTTCCTAAAATCCGTTTGGTTGTGTGAAATAATCCCCTTTTCTTCCACCTGTCTTTTCAACCTCCTTATAAATGCTTCCGCATAAATTTTATATCCCACCGACATTAGTGTGATACCTCTGTATTCCTTCACCCGTTTGCCATCTCCTTTTTTAATTAATCATACTACCAGCCCTGTCTTCCATTCCTTCGGCCACCCTTCTCCTTTCCACAGTTTGTTGCAAATCCTCCACATCTCTTCTTTTACCCCTATCCCTCCGTATTTCAGTGCTTCATTTTCCAAGCCATCTTGCCCTGGGGCCTTGTTTCTTTCAGCCTTGCAATCGCCACATACACCTCTTCTTTACTAATCTCGCTTTCACCGTCCACATCCCCGACTACTGTTTTTCTTCCTTCTTCCTTTACTCTGCTTTCCACACCTCACAACAGACCCTTAAAATACTTCGTCCACTCTTTCATCTCGATTTCTTCATTTATACCCTTCCTTCCGCCTCTTTCCCTGTATCACTTCCCACTCCCTCCCTTCCTTTACCGCTTTCTCTACCTCTTTGATGTACCTTTCTTTCTCCTTCTGTCTTTTTTCCTTTATCATTCTTTCGTGCTTTCTTTTTCTTCTGTTGAGTTCCTCTTTTTCTATTTCCCCTTTTCTCCATTTTCTTACACTTTCCTCCATCCTATCTTTACTTTCCCTACACTCACCGTCCCACCAACCTCTCCTAACTCCCTCTCCTTCTTCTGTCGGTCTCATCTCTTCCCTTACCTTGACAATCACTTCTTTCAGTTTTTCTAGCTGCGTGTCTACTCCTTCCTTTTCCATGCTTCCTATATCCTTATTTTATATTTTTTCTCGAAATTCTCTCAACTTTTTCTCCCTCCACCTACCCATTTTCAATTTCCTTTCCTCCTTTCTTTTGTTCTTCCCTCTCGCACGCTTCGAACCTCCACTTTTCAATGTCGCAATCACCGGAAAGTGCTCTGAGCCTATTTCATTGCCAACTTCCATTCCAACCATCAGCTTCCTTATTCTTTCTTCTGCCAAAATATAGTCTATTACGGTCTCTCCTATACCCGCGTACGTGAATTCCCCTTCTTCCTCCTCTCGGGTATTGCCATTACAAATAAACCATCCCGCTTCTCCCAACAAGTCTAGTAACCTCCGACCCTCCCGATCCGTTTCCTCGTGTTTCGAGTTTCTTACGAAACTCCTTTTTCGTGTCCCACACCTCTCCTCCTTGTTCCCTAGTCCAAGCATTCAAGTCCCCCCCCCCCTATCAATACCAACTTCTATTCTTTTTCTCCTTCCATTTCTTTATTGTTCTCCATCCTCCCTCCTCTCCTCTTCTCCTATACACGCAAACAACACCCACAACCACTTTTCCTACTTTTATTCTTCTCACCATTGTTCCGTCCTCTTCTTCTGCATAGAAGAAACCCTTATCCTTGTTTTTTAATCCTGAGACATTCAAGAACGCCACTTTCACGCTTCTGTCTTCTTATCCTGCTCTTACCGCCCTCGTCTTTAGCCCTTTCTTTACTTTGAAAACCTCGACGCGTTTTCTTCCTTATTTCTCTGTTCTTTGTCCTTCTCTTTACCTTGTTTTTGTTTACCCAACTCGCAATTCTTCTATTTCTTCGTCCCATATCCACATCTCTCCGTTCACCCAAATTCTATCTCTCCCTACCATTACCCTGCTGCCTTTCCTTCTTTTCGTCCATGCCCTCTACTCAATCAACCATCTTCTTATTTTTTCCTGCCAGGTCAGATCTTCTTCTATTCTTTCTTTTCTTCCTTTCAACAAGTTCTTTTTTCCCATTATTTCAAACCTATTCTTCTCACACCCTAATGTCACCCGAAACATACCTTCCCTCCCTTCCTTCATTCTTCCTACTCTCTTTACCCCTTCCTTCACTTGTGCTCCTATATCTCTCATCAGATTCTTTACCTCTTCCTCTCCCGTTTCACTGTTCACTTTCAGTCCCTTGATCATTACATTCTTTTTTATTTTTGATCTTTGCTCCCCTTCTATTTGTCTTTCAATCTGTGTCAATCTACTACGTAACCTCTCATTCTCTACATGCAAACTCACCCCGCCTTCTATTGCATCCTGGCTACCTATTACCTCAGTTCTTCTCTGCTCAACGCTTACTTCTAATTTACTCACTCTCCCTTCTATTACATTCATCTCCCTTTTCCTATTCTCATCATATTCTCTCTGCCTATTTTCTATGCTTTCCATTTTTTCCACACTTTCTCTTTTTCGCCTTTTTATATCTGCACTGCACTGCGAACGCTGTGCAGCTCTATTTAATCTTTGTCGGTTCGTGGGTCTACCTCGCCTATTGCCTAACATTCGACCTACTATGCTTGCCTCGGTTCCCTCACTCCTAACCGGCGTCCCGTATCGCTCGGCACCACTACTTTCACAGCTTGCCTCTATGCCCACCTTCTCCCCACTCACTCTATCCTCCCGCATCTCCTCGCATCTTACTCTTTCTCGCAATGCTGCTCTTCCGCCCTCTGTCAGGACTCTGTGTTATGGACATCCTACTTTATCTACTGAGCACGACTCGCAATACGTCACTTCCTTCCCACCTAACCTTTCGCCACCCCAAATTTAACCTAACCTCCAAATCAGCCCTTATTCTTCACTTTTTCCACCACATTCACTCTTTTATCCACACCCTTCAATCTCACTGTCTCTCACCCCTACCTTCTTTACGCAACACAATTTCAACTTACTCACTTCCCTTTTACTTTCTTACTAGCCAAAAAATTATAGCACCAAAAACACCTTGACTCTACTACCGGTACCGGAAACGGAAGCCTTTTGTGTCGCATTCAATTTTTTTTCTGTTTATACTTCATTGATTATTTTACTTTTGGGTTTTAATTTGTGACAACAAATTTAAAAAAAATTTTAAATAGGTACCCATGTTCTATAAGCCTGTCAAAATTTACAAAGGTTAAATATGGTAAAATACATCAAACATGGTAAAGCAAGTTTTCAAAATCTGCGAAAAGTAGATTTTAAATTTTAGAATTTACAAATAAAAATATTAATAATAAGCAAGCGTTGAAATAGGAAGAACGGAACTTCTAAGGTAATGTACGCATACATATAGTTGACGTGGAACCACCTTTCGACCAAAAATGAGTTTACGAGAAAAAGCTGATCAAAGTGAAAGGAAGACGAACAGGTAGCAGGGGCCCTCGTACTAACTTTGAGCTCCAGAACATTCAATTTTGATCGTGGAGCAATGGGGATTTTTTTATTCGATAGGGGAAATCTTCATTATTCAGAATCAATTAAAACCTGAAAAACGATTTTTTCGGTCGTAAAGTAGTGGGTTTCTTCGTTCCACGTCACATAAATGTTGCCCTTTAAAGGTTGTATGTATATCCTTTTATTTTGGTGTTTATACAAGTTTATTAATTAATATTTTCGTATTTTAAAAAATATATTATTTAGCGTCTGCACATTTTTTTTGGAACTAAATACAAAACAATACTCAGAACCCATCATTCTATTTTGCTTACAAAATCAATCATTACGAGTTACAAAATCCAAATCATTCAGAAATAATAACATATTTTGTGCGTAGATGCGTGCGTCCGTATAGCGGACGTCATCAACATGGCTACTCATTTAAATATAACATTCTAAATCAGCATTTGTAATCAGTTGTTATTAATTAATAAGTACTCAAAATTACAAAACAAATGTTTTTGCCGTAAGTTTAGATCATAAACTTTTAATTTAAAAAATAAAAAGAAGGCATGTAAATTCTCTATTGAGTCGAAAATTATAGAAGTTTTTTTAAAAATGTTATGTTTAAAAAAAAAAAAGAAGCTTAAAATGCAAATATTTTGAACTTCGTGAAAATATCTTTTTTCTCAAAACGGTAAAATACGGGTCTTCTTATTTCCTTTGAAAACCAACATTTTTTATGTACGACCGATTCTGTGGCTTGAAGTTGCACTGCCTGCCTGATTTGAAATGGATTCGGTCCTTGAGAATATATTCCTCGTACACGCAAACTAAGAGTGGTCGTCCCTTTGGTATATACAGACGATAATGACGACTGAAGAGACACTATTGTAAAAACCATTTTTTCTTACGCAGGGGGTCTTAAAACGTGGAGATTTTCTGAAAACTGGTGGGGGGGGATTTTACATAAAACTAATACCTTCTCATATGATAAGAATGTAAAAATAGAAATTTCATATTTAAACGTTATTACTAATTTACATATACTTTCACATAATTTATAGGGCAATTCTTGGAGAAATTCGCAAAGAAGGGAACGAAATTTTGCCTGATTCAATTCGTAAGCAGAAACGCGATCTTTTATTGGAACTTAGCATCAGATTGGACTGGGCTGGAATTACCGATCCTATGAAAAAGGGTTATGTTGAACCTCCCAATATAAATAATATCTCTTTTATCATGTTCCTGTTAACTGCGATACAAATTCGCAAGTTATATTTCTGTAAGAACACAGGTTAGTCAAGCATAATTATTTAAAATGGATGCTTCTTTTAGCTTTACAGTATATTGGAACTGAATCCATTTTCAGGTGAGCACATCAACTTAAAATCCTAGAATCGATTAATATTGATCGAATCTTGAAAAATTACTTTCGCAAATTTATTAGGTGTCGAAGAACATAGCTTAAAAATTCTAAAACAATTTTTCATAATTTGCAGCTTAAAATTACGCTTTAAAAATAACTTAGACTCTAAAGCAATTTATGTTTGAAAATTTTGAGCTTCAAAACTGAAAAGCTTATAAAATCAAACTTGCAAAATATTTAATCCTTCCGAAAATCTTAACTTTCTTTGAAAAGCAACATACGTCAAAATTCTAAAATTTTATTTAAGATTTTAAATTCTAATATTTGATGATGGTCCTTTTAATTTTATTAACTCTTCATTTCATTATTTAGGAACAAGAGTAGCAATTATGTACTCGACTATTGGAGCAAGCTCCGGTACGCGTTACTTTACGTAGTGGGTTAAAATAATCAGAAGACCGACATTTCTAGAATAGAGTTAGTTCATTAAATGATCTAATAGTTAAGTAAGGCTCGACAATTCAACGCGCACAATTTGTTCGATCAAAACGTAAAACGTTCGATTAATAGACGCTCTTCAGTTTCGCTCATCGCACGGCACGTGTGCTCGCTCGAGCTGCGCACACTGACTGACTTCCGTTCCACTCACACCCACACACATACGCCTTACATCGTCCCCGTAGTTACAAACGGCAAAATACGTGATCGGCAATTTGACGCTAACATTCGGCCATCCTTTCCAAAACTCGTCCTCGAGTTATTGAACAAAAATAAAAAGAACTTATATTATGTAAAAAAATACAATAGTTTTACTTGTTTAAAACAAAATTTTTGAAATACTTTGGTACAGTTCTCGTGCGCTTAAGACATTGTAACTCAGTCTCGCTGTTAACAATTATTTCATTCTCGACGTCGGATTCGAAAGCATTCCACAAACGAAGGTTTTACATTAGCGCGGAGTTCGTCCTCTGAAGACGATTAATCGGAATTTAAATTGACGTATCGCTCGAAGTCTTCGCATTTGGACGCTCGCCAAATTTATAATTCAATAACATGAGCCGTAGAAGCATATCCTCGGTCTTGCTTATCGGTTTGAAGGTCAGCAACACCGTACGTGTCTCCGGGTAACACCGCTGTTACTACTAAGGGTTCCCGAGGTTTAGGTTGGAATTTCGTAGATTCCTCGGTTTGTTTTGGGACGTTTTTTATGAATACGATGTCTCCTATTTCGTATTTAACTTTACTTGATCGATTACGGTCATGTCGCCTTTTATATTTCGCCTGCTCGGATTTAATATTTTCAAGCGCATTTTTTTGTAGATTTTTAGGATCGGTATAGCGAGCATCGTCGTCGATTATTAAATTACGCAATTCTCCTTCGGAAGTAAAACTTTTCCCTCGATCCGATATTATTTTGTTTGAAATCTAAAATTACGTCTTCCATAACTTTGAGAACATTACTTGCTTTAGTATTTCTAACTGCTCTTAACAAAACAAACTTCGTCCAATTGTCGATTTTAACGAGTACGTAGCGATTTCTAGACGTAGATGTGACGAAAGGACCTACATGGTCGATATGTTCAACGGCGAATGGACGAGATCCAGGTTTAATTGGGTGTAGCTCACCCGCTTGCGGTCTTCTTTTGCTTTTAGTTAAAAGACATTGAATACAAGTCTTTATATGCTGACGTACATAACATTTCATGGCTGGAAAGTAATAAAACTTGCGAATTTTGGCCACAGTTCGGTCGCCACCCATATGACCCTGCAAATCGGGAAAACCTATTGTCATGCTTTTTCGCATCGCATCAGGCACCACATTTAATAGTTTATCATTAACGCGCTTATACAATATGCCATTATTATACTCATAGCTATTTATTTCGTTAATTTCATGATTGTTTCTTTCATTTTTTGGTTCCTCTAAAATCAAACGCTTTCTCTGGAGTCGCTCATCCGTATAATGACACATGAGAATCTCCTCCTCCGAACGTACGAGGGTGAATATTTCAGCAAAATATTCTGTTTCACTTTTATCATTTTTCTCACCCATAGGTGCACGACTGAATGCGTCTACATGTTTCATTTTCTCGCCCAGACGGTGAACAATATCGAATTCATAATCTGTCAGAAGGTCATTCCATCGTACAATTTGTGGATTTTTATTTTTCTGTGTATTTAAAGACAACAAAGCTCTACAGTCAGTTACAACTCTAAAAGGAATATTGATCAACCACGTTCGCAATCTAGTGACCGCCCAGATAATTGCTAAAAGTTCTAGTTTACTGGAATGATAATTCTTTTTCGGGTCGCTTGTACGTCTCCTCATAGCATATACGAGATGCCATTTTGAATCTTTGGACTTTTAGAGCAACATAGCAGCCAAGCCTTTTGCGCTAGCATCTGTGTGAAGCTCGGTGTCGTGGTTAGAAGAAAATGGTAACAAAACTGGGTAGCTCGCCATTTTAGAACGTAACTCGTCGAAAGCTTTCTTCTCGCGTTCCGTCTACTTAAACTTCCCGGCTCTCTTTATCAGATCATATAACGAACTGGAAATTTCCGCGTCCCGGTTCAATACCTTTTTCCGATAAGTCAAAACCTAGATATGTTATTTTCGATGCCAAAAAGCAACATTTTTTAAAATTAATAGTTAATCCTGCTTTCGATAAAGCTTCAAGTACTAGAATTAATCGCGGCTTTAAGTCAGCCCACGAATTTCCTGGAATGAGGACATCATACAAATAAAACATTACTCGTTGTTCACGCAACGGACCTAGCACATTGTGCATCAGCTTGGAAAAATAAAAAGGGGCGTTCATGAGCCCATATACCATCCTCGTGAATTCCCCTGTATCGCCCGGGGTGATAAAGGCTGTTTTAGCCCTCACGTCTTTAGTCAAAGGGACTTGCATGTACCCCTGAGCTAAATCTAAACTAATAAACATACTGCTATCTCCCAGAGACGCTAAATGTTAGTTTTAGTTTTAGTTTGTTAATGGAAAATTCATACTGAATCTAATCTTTATAATTTTTAACGATTTCTTTTATTTCTGCTGGTCAGGATTCGGACATTCAAATTCTGCCGCGGTCGTGGGTGCTACCGGGTTGTGTGCGTCTCTGGCTCTCTTCTCTCCTCACCTGGTGCATCGAGTAGCTAGGAGCGCGGAGAGAGGGGAGTTCGGTCTCGCTCTACCACGATTTGGTGCACAAGTGTATTCGCGCGCTCTCTCTACTGTACGGTTCGGTTCTACCGGTTGGCACGAGAACGGGTAGTCTTTTGTTAGTGCAATGTGGTGTGTTGAATTTTTCCTAACGGAAGACGAACCTTCACTTTCCTAATTAATCCACCATCCAGCAAACAATCTCAGTTCAATCTCGAACATTTGGTCCTTCGAGCCGGATAAGTGGTGGTTAAATGGTGGTTTAAGTGCTGTGAATCCTAAAAAACATAAAAATTTAAGTGGAAGTGCTCCATGTGAAAAAAATGGCTTCCCAAGCGTGAATTGAATTTGCGTGACTTGCAGTATCATTCTATGGTGCTTGTCGGTGCGTGGTACGAGCGGTATCTGACGTCACAGAAACTCGATACGGAACAATAAGTGACTCAGCGCTGCCGGTCTCCCTTGTACAGTGCATCTTCGCGATTTTATAAATAAAAATGTCGAGTTTCAAGCAGTACGTCGCACAACAACTGGAGTATCTCAGCTCCATTTGTAACGCGATTGTTAATTTTAAAAAGTTGGGTAGTGAAAAAATTGGTATGAACGCCGTAAAAGTGAGACTCGAGCTTTTGGAAAAGACGTGAGGGAAATTTGACAGCGCGAATGACATTTTGATTCGCGACAAGAAGGAAAATAAGGAAAACGAATATTTACGTTCGGAGTGTATATCCAGGGTGAGGAAAAATACCTCGCGACGAGGGCATATTTCCTAGACATATTGGACGCACTACAGAAGGAAGGGACCGCGAATTCGGGTACGGAAACAACCCATCAATCAAATCGGCCACTGTTTCCAAGGTTGGAATTGCCGAAATTTTCTGGTAATTTTGCAGAATGGCCATCTTTCAGAGATCTGTTTTCTTCAATGGTGAAGGATGAACGAGAGTTACCTGCAGTTCAAAAATTGCATTATCTCAAGGTCAGTCTGTCGGGTGAACCCGCGCAATTATTAAATAACATTTCCACAACTGCTGAGAATTTCGACCAGGCGTGGAAGACCTTGATGGACAGATACGACAACAAAAGGATTCTTGTCAGTACGTATTTGTCAAAATTTTGTGAACTTCCAGGGATGACAAGGGAGCGTGCCTCGGAGCTTCGGACTTTAGTGAATGACACGGTGGAAGTGGTGGGAGCCCTTCAATCGTTGGAGCGACCGGTCGAGCATTGGTACGACTTGCTGGTGCACATGACCACACAGCGCCTCGAGCCGGTCACTCGCAAGGCGTAGGAGGACCATTTGGGGGCGTCTTCAGAACAACCAACGTTCAAGGAAGTACAAACCTTTCTGGTTGGTAAGATCGCTACATTGGAGGCGGTGGAGACAACGGGCGTGGGGTCAAACGGTAAGCTCAAACCATTGCCAGTGAGCTACAAGAGTTCAAAAAAGGGAACTCCTACGCATGCTCATAGTGCAATGACGGCCGCCAATAAGGCTTGTATCTTTTGCTCAGGTAGGCATCCTTATCAAAAGTGCCTAGGAATTCGTGCCAAAACAGTGCCAGAGCGCAGGGAGTTGGTACGGCAGAAGGGTCTCTGCTTTAACTGCCTCGGCAATCACTACTCACGTGACGGCCCATCCATTATAGTAAGCGTTGTCAACAATGCAATGGGAGTCACCACACCTTGCTTCACCCAGTTGGCGAAGCCGGAAACGGAACATGGATTGCTGCGGATTCCATTACACACTCCAGAACCACAAATCCATGTCCTACCTCCAACCTTAATCCTAATAGCGCTGTTTTTGCTAATTCTGCCCTTATGTCCACAGATTCGCAACAGCAGCCTAGGTTCTGACTAGGTGGGGAGGTATTATTGGTGACAGCACTAGTTTACATCACGAGACCTGATCGGATGCGACTGCCAGCGAGAGTTCTTCTGGACCAAGGAGCCCAAGCCTCCTTCATTTCCGAGTCATTGGCTCAACGGTTGCGGTTATCCCAACAGCCCGCCGTCATCACTGTCCACGGAGTTGGTGATCAGGAATCACGCTTGATCAGAGGAGTGGTCGACGTACAAATAACAGGATCCCAAGGACTAACACTCTCGTGTTAGTCCTTCTCAGGGTTTCTGTGTACGAGCCATAGTGCTGTCCAGGCTCACAACTTATGTGCCTCCAGGAAACTTTAGAGCAACGGAATGGGTTCGTCTCAAGGATCCTTTAATGGCGGATCCTTTTGTCGAAACGGGTGGGGTTCTAGAAATGGTTCTAGGAGCCGATATTTATGCTTACATCCTCGAGGAGGGTGTAATAAAGGGAGGTCTGGGTACTCCAACAGCACAACGGACTATGTTGGGCTGGATATTATCTGGGCTCATAATCGCTCAGTCTGGTAACCATCGGATTTCAGTTGCAGGTCTACAGGCCACGGTGGACTGCGAACTACTTCCGCTGTTTTGTAGGTTCGTCGTCCAGGAGGACCTACCTACACACACATCTTCGTCGAATATGGACGACGAAGACTGTGAGAAATACTTTCTTGCTACTTATCAGCGCACGGATCAGGGGCGATAACTGGTCTAGCTGAATGCCAGAATTTCCACCTTCGGCCTCTCATTTCGGAATCGCTCGCTGGGTCTGGGAGACTCACGAGCTGCGGCTCAACGTTCTCTCCTACAGATGGAGAAACGTTTTCACAGGGATCCTGACTTATTCAAGGATTATGAGTGTGTTATCCAGGAATACGCTCATTTGGGGGAGATGGAGTTGGTGACGGACCACGAGGATCTCCAATCTACTACTGGGTGTTATCTTCCTCACCACTGCGTTGTCAAAGAGACCAGTACCAGTACAAAATTGAGAGTGGTGTTTAACACGTCTCAATGTACAACCAATGGACTATCTCTCAACGACATCCTATGTCAAGGGCCCAAACTTCAGATGGAACTCACGGACGTGATTCTTCGTTGGCGGAGATACGCCATCGTATTCACTGCGGACATCGAAAAAATGTTTCGACGGATCTGAATCCATCCAGAGGATCACAAATTTCAGAGAATACTTTGAAGGTCTAACCCAGAGGAAAGGATCAAGACCTATTCTCTGAAAACGGTTACTTTCGGGTTTGCATCATCGCCTTATCTGGCGATCAGAACTCTACATCAACTGGCTGTGGATGAGGGTGAGGCATACCCTCTCGCGACAGACATTCTCAAGAGGGAGATATATGTCGACGATGTCTTGTCAGGTGCCGATTTAGTAGAAGAAGCTCGTGAAAAGGTACGCCAAGTCGACGCTTTACTACTGCTGGGAAGTTTTTCGTTCAAGAAATGGCTCTCTAACGAGGAGAGTGCATTATCAGAAGTACCAGCCGAGAATCGGGAAACATCGGCATCTTTTTCCTTTGACCAGGATCCAGCGTTCAAGGCCTTGGGAATTTTGTGGCAGCCTAGTTCGGACTGCTTTCGCTTTCAAATTCCACCACCAGTGGAATCGGATCTGGTTACCAAAAGGATGGTTATCTCGGAGATCGCTCGTATCTTCAATCTAGTGGGATGGTTGGCTCCGGTAACGGTTAGGGCCAAGATCTTTATGTAGAGTCTATGGGCACTTAATTTGGAATGGGATCAGTCCCTGCCGGAGGAGTCCGGACATATTTGGAGGAAGTTCCGAAGTGAGTTACCTTAGTTAACTTCGCTGGTCATTCCACGTTGGATGGGATGGATTTCGACTCTCTGCAGAGTTACATGGATTTGGAGATGCATCAGAGAAGGCAATAATTGCCGTTATATATCTACGAGTTACGTCAGTAACGGGTGATGTAAAGGTAACCTTGGTGATGGCCAAGACAAAGATGGCGCGAAAAGGGGAGACTTCTATTCCTAGGTTGGAATTGTGCGCTCCACTTCTGTTGGCTCGAGCAGCTGCTCGTGTTCGAGTCGTGTTAGATTTGTCATCATCGGTCCCATGTTTTCTGTGGTCGGATTCGGCCAATACGCTCGACTGGATTCGTGGTCACCCCCTAGATGGAAAACATACGTTTCGAATCGAGTGGCGGAGATCCAGAAGACACTTCCTGAAGCCTTTTGAAAACATGTCCCATGTCTCTGGCTCTCTTCTCTCCTCACCTGGTGAATCGAGTACCTAGGAGCGGATAGAGAGGGGAATTCGGTCTCGCTCTACCATGACTCGGTGCACAAGTGTACTCGCGCGCTCTCTCTGCTGTACGGTTCGGTTCTGCCGGTTGGCACGAGAACGGGTAATTCTTATCTAATGTTATAAACTTTGGTGTAGGTTTTTTCCTATTGCTTAAGGTTCTCGAGGTCCGAGAAATCATTTCCGGTATTAAACAATTTATGTTGAAATAAACACGTGTTCTTCTGTTAGTGCAATGTGGTGTGTTGAATTTTTCCTAACGGAAAACGAACCTTCACTTTCCTAATTAATCTACCATCCAGCAAACAATCTCAGTTCAATCTCGAACATCTACCCTTTCAGTATCGCTCGCTCGATATGATTTACAAAAAGGAGGGATACTGCCCTCTTTCTGTTCAATATTCATTTGAATTAAATCCGCAAAACCTATTTCGCTAAAATCGCACGCAATTACTTTTCGATAATCATTTAAAACAATTGAAATATCGTCGCTATGTTCTTTTGTTGGTTGCTGCTCAAAGATGACGTCGTCGACGATGATACGTAGTCTCAGCTTCGTTGACGTATCGAGAAGTGGTAATCGAGTTGCCTCTCTACGAAGAACATTGGTGCGCTTTTCTAAAGGCTGCACTTTTTCACAGAAATTAATGACAGGCACTTGCAAGCCGTCATTATTGCCAGCCACTACGTCTAGCAAACATACTGATCGTGGCGGCAAATTTTCAGCACTCACTACATTAAACTTTTCCATATAGGAACTCTCCGCAGGGAATTCAGACAGAAACGCGTCTTCTCTCGTCTACGGTCGGTGCATCGGTGAAGGTTCTGCCAACAGTCACTTGATTGAACTGAATAGTGGTACTGTCCCCAACTTTTTAACGTGACACTTGAGTTGTGAATTTGTAGGTTAGTTTCACGAGCTCTAGACTCCCTTATGGTGCAGTCAGAGCTGTCACTGTCAATTTGAGCTTTAAGCTCACAGCCGTTTACATACACAGACTTTAAATATTTATTTATGTAGTGATCACTAACTGAGAGATCGACTTGATTTATTTTAGCATTTGAAGTACTTACTTTGTTCGAACAATGACACTGCGTATGTCTTTTGCCACCACACTTACGACAAGAAAGTTCTCGTGGTGGTTCAGGACAATTTCTTGATATGTATCCGTAGTGGTTACAATTGTAGCACTTCAGGTCGCCGTTTTCGTTTTTGAGTGGTGGTCGTGGGTCAGATGTACTCGACGCCGATTTTTCCTCGTTGACTTTCGGGTTCCGTCCTGATGCCTCTGCCTCGCCACCTGCTTCACGTTGATGTGAAGATTGTTTTGATTTCGTTGCATCCGTTTTGCCCGCCTTTATCAGCACAATGTTGCTTTAGAATAAAAGTACGTGCTCACAGATTCATCTTTAGCTTGAACGCGTTTAGACATTTTTTTCCACTTCGCGACTTTGCTTTCTTCGAGTACGAACGAATTCCAAAACGCGTTACAAAAGGCCCACTTTGTAAAATGTGAAGCTCTAAGTTTAAGCCAGTTTTTGGCTCTATCTCTTAAGTGCATTTTTGCAGTTTCAAACGCGAAACTGCTCGGCCAGTGATGAAGAGGCCACGGCCATGCTGTTCGCTGTGTGAATCCATTCACTGGCGCGCGAATTGCCAACTTCTCCATTGTTTTCGTCTATCCTTGGGTCTATTCGGCGTTCCTCCCAAACATGGTGTACATCTTCCTCATCCTTGTCCTCTTACAGACGCTGGCGTGATTCTTGGATTTGCTGCAACCGATGATTCGCCTCCTGTATTTCCTGGATTCATCTTACTAAACGATTCGCCTCGTGTGTCAGCCAAAGAAACTGAATAATGTTGGTACATTTGTGTTAGAGTAAAACAAGGGCACAAATCAAATAAACAAATCACTCATGTAGAACTTAACTATAGTAACTGTTTATTGA